>JAADYU020133547.1:0-18908 GCA_011763375.2 Heteractis magnifica | reverse complement strand
TACCTGATGAAGACCGATGGTTTCGGTCGAAACGTTGTTTATAAATTAATATCCAGTAAGTGACTAATTGACTAGATTGTTGTTGTAGTAATGGGGGTTTGACTTTACAGTAACCCTATATTACCTTTTGTTTGACTACATCTACAGAGATGCACTGCAAAAGTTTTTCTTTCCTCTGGACTATCAAGAGATGACAGTAACCAAGCCACTTCCAGCCAGTCAGACACGTATTCATACGGGACTTGATGTCAAGTTCCATTTTGAAACCGATGCAAATCTTGATATTCTGTTTTCCAAAAATCAGGTAATTATTCTACCCCAAGATACTAAATATAGAAAATAGTCTTTAAGGAGCACTTTGCCTTTCACACACTGCGGCCATGTTGACTGAAGCAATACGTTTTTGCGCGGCAAGCCTCGCATTCAAGCACTTCAGAACGAGTTTAGCCGGACATAAACAAAGGTTTTTATTCTCATGGGAATAAATATGGCTACCATGTGAGAAAGGTCTATTAAAAGGAAATCTAAAACTTCAGATAGAGATAAACGATTAAGATAAACGAAAATATTAGTTGTCTTTATTCGTAATTAAAATATCAATTTCTTTAGGAAGCTAACGTTAACGTCCAGTCAAAAAGAAAAAAATGGTCGAAAATTTCACGATCAGAATTCGGAGTACTAAGTCCTCTCCTGAAGAAGACAGAAAGATAAACCTTGACAAAACATCATTTCATTGTGGGCCGGGAAGCACATTTAAAATACGTTTTTCGTTGCCAAAATCGTTTGTGTTCAGTTATGCCAGCCATTTCTCAATACTTATGGTACGCATAGATCTTGTCTAGTGAGTTTTCTTGGAACTTGTCATCTTATTCCGTATTTCTCCTTTTGTTTTGAAGATGAGTGTTTTGGCAATACATAGAACTTTTTGAATTTAGGCGTACTTTCTATTGATAAGCAGTAGTCTTTATTCTTTTGTGTTCCTTTGTTGCTAGGAGACAAAAGCTGTTCACGTGTGCTTTGGAGCAGGTTCTCACTTGGGTGTTTATCAACCTTGGACGGTTAACGAGTATGGCTACACAACATCTGTAGTAACAAAATTGTATCACGTAGAAGCAAGCACCAGCATGGCTTACAGAAAACTTGCCAATGCTGATACACTAGACCTGGCTGTACATATGTCCTTTCCCAGAGTATGGAATCAAACCCAGCATTGGTCATGTGACATTAACGTTACCAAGGTTACATGGTGGTTTATCTTTGCTCATAAATGGTTTTTCCAAGGTATGTCGTAAAATGTATCGGCATTTGTTTTAATATACTCATCTATTTGAATATATGAACTGTTTGGGTAATGGAAAAGCCACAGAATGTGTGATCATCTTGGGCTACGCATGAGAATGATGCTGGAGTTTCCTGCTTATGAGGACACTTTTACCTATGGACGATTAATATGCCATTTCTACTTTTTTATCAAGTATGCATTAGAGAAGAACGCACCCCAGTCAGACCTTTTAAAAGCTCTAGTCCGATTTTGTTTGCGCGTTTTCATGCTTTAGAATCGGCATTTTAATAACAGAAAAACTGATCCAGATGACATTTTGTGCCACCCAAGATATTGTTGGTTAAAATCTAGCTCACCTGCGTGCAAACGTTCCCAAACATTTCCCACTTGGTGGGAAGAAGCGGCGAAAGAAACCCCTTGGGGAGAGGTAAAGAAACACTTGCAAGCACAGCATCCATTTTGATTGAATCAGACTACATGACTAGACTTCATGTGTGTTTTCCTTGCAGAAATGTTAGATGACTGGACAGCTAACTATAGACCTGATTTGCTAACGTTTGTTCCTTATGAATGGTCCTTTAACATCATACTGCGTGATTTTGAGATGGTTTGGGCAGCCAATGAACACAATTACCTTGAATGCACATCCAACAAGCAAGAAATGGGTAAGTTCTACTAATGATAAATGGGTGAAGAATACGCATGCGCCATCTGAACCTAATACATAGGGACAGTCGAGGGCAGTCCCTCTCATCCCCAGAGCCTGCGTTCCTCCTGGTCAGCAACAAGGAACGATGCTGAACAGGAGGAACGCAGGCTCTGGGGATGAGATTGGGACAGTAAGATTTACGAACCAGCACCTAAATATCATAAATACAAACTTTTTGTATTGGTTACTGGATGCAAATAGGACTTTTTTGTCTCTTGATAGACGTTTGTAGAAGAGTTTGAAGCCTGCGATTTACCAACAACCGCTAGCCCATTTTAAAGTCCCTTGTCAATGATGCTGCTAGGAATACATTCCTCTGTATATATCTGGTTCAATATTGTGTTTCTTTGTTCTTTTTCAGCTGAACTTGCTTTCTGTGGCGAACTTTTTGACCTAACATTTGTTCTGCAGTTTCTACGTTTTCTACCTGAAGTTGAAGAAATCAAGTTCTTTCTTCAGGTGTGCATCACAGACATCAATACTCATTCTGCATTTGCCTTGGCCCTATTGCTAACACGAATTATCACTGTTGTATGTCGTTGATGATAGCCACCTGATAAGCTACCTCGTTGCATTGTGTAACAAAACAAAACAAAACGACAAATCCTTTATTAAATTCCTTTAAAGATGTACGCCATGTACTTTTGGATAGAGCGGATTTCATATGAGTGGAAAACAACACGGCAAATTCGTAGCCGTATAGTACTTTACCGTACTCCAACAACACGCTGTGATTGGACGGTTAACAAGAAAACAATGGGAAGCCATTTCAGTGTTTCTGCATACCGTACCGTTTCCCACTCACACGAAATCCGGTTTATTTCTTCCAGTTTTCCTGACACACACACACATTTATTCCTTGCGTATTTTCTAGGTGGAGAAACTAGTCGCTAGATTGTGTTTACCAGAACACGACACCATGCGACGTAGCTTTCTTTCTCTTGCCCGAATGACCACCAAACAACAGACCCAACAACACATCATTCGTTCAAGATCATCAACTAACACAGCGCTCCCAGAAGAAGGTATTGAAAGTGCAGATGAAACCACTGGCCTACACGGAACCAACAATGAAATGACGACTGATATATTCAGGAGACACACAGCTCAGAATATTGGCTGGGTAGATGTAATGTCAGTACCAATCCTTGGTCTGTCAATAGGTTACACTTACCATCCTATTATTCCTAACCCCAAGTACAATGTTCCAAGAGATGAACCTTTAAAATGGCAGCCATCGGACTTGGAACCAGATGTGATTACGTTAGAGTTGGAAGCAGGACCGGCAGCACTTAGGTTATTTGGTTCTGTCTTGAAGATACTTGCTGCGATCAAGGTATGTATATTTGAATTACACACGAAGTAATTAAACCTGTTCTCTGTATTTTGTTTTCTTTTTAATTTTAGTTCCAAAGGAAGGAAGGAAGAACAAAGAAAAAAGCAAACGAAAACAATTTGATTTTCCTTTGTACAACAGAATTTCCAATGCGTCGAATGACGTGTGTATTTGGTCATACAGAGACAATCATTTCAATGTCATAAAAAACCCAACTTGTTTTTTTTTCATATGATAATTGTGACTTTTAAAATCTACAGGAAAACTATTTTGGGATTGATCAAGTGTTCCAAGAGTGTGCAGCGTTCAATAGCAACCAAACAGACTTTCAGGAGACAGAATCTACACCAGACACTGCTAAGAATACTATCAACCTGTTTGCTCTAAGACCACTGGAAGCCAATGTATTCATCAGTCTGTATGACTTCAAGACAGAGCTGACCAAGGTATGGCTAAGATACGCATAAAGCCATTTTCATGTTTCATGATGTGAGGCCCGGCTCACAACTTCTAGGTTTACTTTCATCAGTTGAATTTAAATTGTTTCTTGTTAGTTTGATGAGCTAAAGGCAAAACTTCAGAAGATGAACATGGTTCGCACAAGCCTTGAAAAGTCCTTGAAAATGGGTTGAGTCCTTGACTGATACTCCTTGAATTTCGAAAATTTGATTTTTGTCCTTGAAAAGTCCGGGAATTTTTTCAGTGTCTCCTTGAATATTCCAATTTGACCTTGAATTTTGTGGGTGCTTTTGGTATATTTCTTAGTCAGCCCTAAAACAAGATAAATCTTAGTCATCAGTCATTTCTTGTAAATAAACTTCGTATCAGTGCCGTCTCTTCTCGCTGTTTTTAAAACGGTGGAAAACCCTGGCGATGAGTTTCTCTAGTTCCCAGTGTGTTTTGGGTAATTTTCAAGATGGCGTACGTGTGGTTTCTTGGTTTTCAGGAACATTCATTATAAAATAAATTCGAAAATAGTCCTTGAAACCCCCCCAAAAGTCATTGAAAAGTACTTGAAAAGTCCTGGAATTTTTTCCCTGAATTTCTGTATGAACCATGATGAAGCGCGCGTGGAGCTCTTCAATCTATATAATCGTACGCCCTTCTATGATGAAGAAAATGTTGTGGTCTAGCTTCGTTTTCTCCTCTGAGCTTTAATCACGCGGCGGCCATGTTTATTCCCAAGAGAATGAAAACCTTTGTTCATGCCCGCGTGAACTCGTTCTGGAGTGTTTGAATGCGAGGGTAAGCGGGGGGAACGTATTATTTCAACCAACATGGCCGCCTCGTGATTAAAGCCCACAAGTTTGGGAAAACGAATGTTTTAACTAGGTTTTAAGATTCTTGACAGGTTATATCAGAATAGCGCTACGGTATATATATAGTCATAAGGGAACGAAGCACTTATCTTAGTAGCTGGACCATTAAAAGATCTTTGACGGCGCCATGTCCCGGATGAGGTTGTAGGATAAAATCTATGTGAATACAACCCTGAACCGATAGGGTCATTGAATCATGATCATACGTTGTGGTTGTTTTATTATAGCACTGTGGAGTAAATGAGCCATGTTCGCCTCTACTGTTATTCGAAAGACTTACCTTTGAAATGCACAAGTCTTACGCAGAAACGAGGCTGCAGCTCCACTTGACTCCAATGACTATCCTTGTTTCTGATAAGTATGAGGTATGATAATGTTACATGACAGATTACCTAGATGTAGTCGTTTGGTAATGTGTTTATTTTGTTTTTTCTTCCATTTTTCGTTATTTTCGTTGCGCTGTTGTATGGTTTTGTCATGTGTAGCCCTCTACCCTCCCTCCACTTTTTTGCAAACATTTTGTTAAAGTTTATGTACATTATCTTTTAAATATATTTTTAAAATTCCCCTCCCCTCCCCTCCCCCCAACTTTTAAAAGTGCTCCGCGGTCCCTGGTCATTGTTCCTATATGTTGAAAACCAGAAAGAAGGGAAGAAAAGAGGAAAAAGAAGAAAAGGAAGAAAAATTACTACGAAGAGGATCTGTCAGCCATGTTAGCTAACTACATTCATTTATGTAATAGCACGCATTCTTCAAAATTTAAATGTCCGTTGTAGTCCAACTTCGTACCTCTTCCTGTGATGAGGTTTTATATATTTTTTAAACAGCGTGGTGTGTCTGGGCATCACCTTTCTCAAGGCCATCTGAGTCTGTCAGGGTTTCAACTTCGTGGTCACGCGATGTTCTCAGAAAAAGGACTACCACCAGACAGCGAGACCCTTGAGTACGCTTGGTTAACAGAACTACAGTTTGGCATCCTATCAGGGAAAATCACACTTCCTCAGGTGAGATTCTGTGGTGTCAAGTTATAGATCAAACACAGGAAAGAGTGTTCCATCTGATATCCAAACACCGAGAAGTGGGTTGAAAAAACGAGGCTCAGCTGAGTTATTTTAACCAACTTCGAGGTGTTTGGATAGAGGATGAAACACTCTTTCCCGTTTTTGATCTAGCTTCTCTAACCATGAATAATTCTAGGAGAAAATCAAAGCGAAAGTTGGCCAAATTTTATGCTAATTAGGATCACATATCCAAACCACCGTCACGGTAGTGATTTACTTTGTTTTCTTTTCATTAATTATTTATGAGTTTGAGAATTGCAGTTCGCTACTTGTATATATAATATGTAACGCTTTGTACAATGTAACTTAGGAAGTACCAATGCTTGCACGACGCAAATAGCTGCCACTCGCATGTGTGGGTTGTGGTAAGGTGTTGTTAGTAATACCGGGGTTCTCTATGCCCCCGAGTTTCTTTTACGTCCCTCCAGAAGAATGAAGTTAGTATGTTACTAATGAATCGAGTGTGGAGATAAGGAACCACTTGTAGACATCCAAACCACTTGAAAGTCCTTGAGTGTTGTTCCCCCCAGGGATCGAATCCATCTACCAAATTGTTGCCCAACCCACCGAGCCAAATGATGTCGCTAATCATTCTTGTTCTATCACTCTTTAACTTTGTGAACTAGCGTGTTTAGATTATCTTAGGTTTTGACCCCTCTTTACCATGTAGAGTGAAGTTAACCACTATGAACATTTTGTACTATTCCTGGCCATACAAGCCTATTGTTCCTGTTTAACATTCATGTTTGATTTACAGCTTCAAGCTCTGCTAAATTGGGGCCAGACGTTTGCGTTTCATCTGCTGAACAAAGAAAACAGACTTCGACCAGCGTCACCCTACAACAGATGCATCCACGGTCTTAGACAGGACCGCTGTTCTGCACTTGCAAACTCTACCACGAACCTTTGTAGCGCTCATCAACAGAGCCCACAACTTGAAAGTAAGACCGAGAGAAAAACAAAAGCGACCACCAATCCTGATGACAAAGCAAGAAAGCCCAGCAGCTTGCATCCAAGGTTGACTTTGGGAGCCAAAAACAAGGGTTCGGTAACTCCAGAAGTGAAAGAGGAAGATAAAGAAGGGTCGAAGGTGATTTGCCTGACAGAAGATGATCTGAAATATCGCATGACTCGTATATCAGTAGAGGATATCAATCTATTCATCGTAGAGACAGGCGTGGCCTGTAACATCCAGGTAATTAATCTTAACGGCTCCGAGATGGTGGATTGTCAGGGTTCCAAATTCCCATAGGCTAACTCGCTAAATGCGAGTTGAATTTTTCAGTTATCGAGTGAATTAAAAATTAACGAACATTTTCTTGCGAGCTGCCTTCACAGTCTGTTATAAACTTACTTGTAGAGCCTCTAATTTTTGAAAGACATACTAGAGAAAGATTAATTGTAAGCGGCTTTTTAAACGAGCGCCAAAGGAATAAAAAATCCAAATAGGTCAAATAGGTCTGTTCGAACGCCATGTGTCGCAGCATTAGGTCATTCGCGCCATTTTTTTTTTTTTTTTTTGAAAAACGCGCAGGACTGGACTCTACTTCAGAAAGAATGTTACAGGCGTTCCATGCAACATTCGTTTTCGTACCAAATCCCGAAGAAACAGCACTGTAGTCAGCTCTAATGGCGGGAATAGAAAGATTTTTTTGCTTGTAAATCGATAGAAAAATCATCAGAAGTCAGTAAAGAGACAGGGGGGCTTAGAGGTTTTAGCTTGTGAGATTTACATTTCATGTAGCTTGTTGGTCTAAAACCTAGAAGATTTTTATCTTTATTTTTATCTTGGGACTAAAAATATGAATTTCTAACTCTGATTGTGGTCTAGCTTGGGTACAAACAGCACTAAATTCTTCGTTAGCACGTTACGTAATCGCGGCCATGTTGGTGCCATTTAACAAAAGACAGTTCTCATTAGGTCCTTTTGTCTGTACCACCAACATGGCCGCCATGCCTTTGTCTTTTGATCCTCTTGGGAATGGTTGAAAATCATCAATAAGGCATGATGAACAATAGATGTTTTTACCCATGCTAGACCACAGTGCATCATATTCACTCCGAAAAGGCCTATTGAAGTGCCATAGATAAATGGAATGCTTCTTTTATAGTACAAAAAGTCGTTTCTAGCCATTTCAAAGTATTCTCTTTTTACAAAGTAGTTGAAAAGTAATTTCGAAACAATATCAATAGTGCTTTTTTTATATTTTGATGTTATGTGCAAAAATGCTGTTTCAAGATCTTCATTTGTTCGTTCGCTCGTTCCTTGATAGTTGGTTTGCAATCATTCCCAGGAGAATAAAATAACAAAAGACACGGCCGCCATGTTGGTTGATATAACAAGAGAATTCATTAAAAACCTTTTGTAAAGTTCAACCAACATGGCCGCTATGACCATCACATAAAAACCAGCAAATCATTCATTCATTTTTACTCATCACTGATTTGATTTGCTATAGGTCAGCCCAGTTAGACTTGCCATGTGTAATCTACATTGTGAAAACCACACAACCGGTTTAAGCCTGTTTATCCAGACAGCCAAATTACGTCAGTTTATTCTTGCTCCTCAACCAATCATCGAGGACCCAGTACTGGATGACGTTCACAAGTGTATGTCCTTGTGTGATGGTATTATCTGGATGGAGGCGGCAAGTCTGCTGCTAGGACCAGTCATCTCTGATATTTCTTTGGCCGAAGGACGGAAAGGTAACCTTTTTTCTAGTTCTCATTAGTCTTAGGGTTTTTAAAAAAGAGTTAGCCTGGTCTTTTTCTAGAATATTCACAGGCGTGTTTCGGCGAAGGTTTCTGGAATATCAAATTTGTTTTTCTTGCTATATTCGTGCACTCTCCACTTTGTATTTGGTACTTGTGAATGTTGAGCTTGGCACTGGAGTGAATCTGTAATCAACGACCTCAGTGGAATTTTATATAGAGGTTTTGCATGACCACGTGACGGCAGCCATGTTGCATGGCAGGACCATAGAATGTCTTTCCCCTAAGGGATTGCATTCTTCCTCATGTAAAACGATTTTATCGCTTCTGCCATCCAACATGGCTGCCTTCGCGGGATCGTGCAAAACCTCTTGTACGAGTTGCGAGATTTTTACATCTGAGTGGTTTTTCTTCATCAGATCAACTAGACCAGAAGAGTTTCCTGAAAATGCATGACGAAAAGTACCAGCGCATCTGGTTTTTGTGGAGTTCATCGGAAAAAAGCCCACATAAACGTCAAAGTTCGTGTGGCTGTGTTGGCGGCTGTAACTTTTTTGGTAAAAATGTGAATGGGCCGCGTTTCTTTTCCTCTGAGAAACTTGATGCCAGTGCCAATGATACAGGAATAACAGGGTTTGGTTGTGAAGGTGGTTTCTATGACGACTGGGAGCTGAATAACGAAGAAGATGCCAAGCCTTTCATGTACTCTCATGACGCACTTGGGTCTTCGTACCTTGATCAAAGTCCAGTCGGATCTGTTGAAGCATTCACTCGCAAACGATACCATGGATCCGAGGCTAGCAGCTCGCCAAAGCTAAGGAGACCAGCTTATCTAAAGCGTGCTGCCCAGAAACAAGAAGATGCTAATGATCGTGGTGAGCTGTTGTACGGATGACTTATAGCAACTCTAAAACTGCTTTGCCAGCGCTAAAAATCAGGTATCGTGTATCGCCAGTTTAACTGGATTTTCTTTTTTTCTTTCTTTGTCCTACAGAAAATGATCCAGCCAATAACCGTCTCAGCTGGCAAAGTTCCCTGAGGCGTACATCATCAAGTGTTTCAGCCAAACCAAAATACATGCATACAAGCAGCCTCCGTGAATCAAAAACACATCTCCCTCCACAAATCAGACCTCTTCATAGCTGTTCTTCTCAAATCTCACGCGAAAGTGAAGGATCGTTCTACTCGTGTGGTAGTCTTCTTGATGACTTAGATAACGTGTAAGTGTTAACATTAGTCAAAAAATACTGCGCGTGCTCGGAAAATTGGCGGGAAAACAGTGAACGCGTAGCAAAAACATTAGTATTCAGTAGAAGAATGTTTCCCCATGTTTGCTTTTATTGTGTTGCATTTGAAGATCTCCCCTGCAGCGTGGAATATCCATCGAAAGCTTCGCTTCTGCTGTTGAAAATCCAGACGATTTAATGAAGTTTTCGAATGGTGAGACTCAAGTTTCGAACTTCGTAGTTTCCTGTCCTCAGCTTGTAAATCGATACTCACAACAGCTGTCGCAGTTAGAATGTTTGAACTGGAATGTACCAGCAGCCATCCCAACCAGCAAGAGGATGTTCAGCATTGTTCAAAACCTTAAGGTATAGACCAAATCCACTGGGCGTAATGTTATCCCCTTTTAGGTCACGTGTCATTCCCCTGGGTTTTATTTCTTTTTTTAATGGTAGCGCTTGAGAAAAATATGTTAACATTACAACCAAACTCAAGGTTAATGATGATTGTGAAATATTGCAGAAAGACCTGGATAAACCTCTCCAATAATGTGGAACATTGTCTACTAAAAATGTTATAGCGTTTAGTCTGGGATCGAACTTAAACTTGGGGCGTTAAAGACTAACAGGCAATTTGTATCACAAGATCACAAAGCATTATGGGATTCTGAGGACTGTAGAAGTGGAAAGAGAATTTTAAATGAAGGCCGTTCTTGTACGGGTACTCGGTTTCAATCATCTCGTGTACTGACATTGGTTATTCTCTTGTATTTCTTGACAGGAAACCGAACCAAGTGATCCCTTACTTCTTCCTGGGGTGCCGCAGTTCAACTATCGCAATCCTCCAAAGTTCAAATACCCTCTGCTGGTGAAGAAGTACCAAGGACCAAAAGAAAGAAAGGGACAAGAGGAAGATGCTGATGTCAGCTCCTCCAGTAGTGGAACTGTTTTTGATGAAAATGTAAAGCTGAATCTTTCTCAAGTGGAAAAGCCCAGCCCAGAACATGATGAGTAAGTACTGATTATCAACGATTATACCAGTATAGAATAGAATCACATAGATTATACACCACTAACTAGTATTTTCCACGTTTTCAAGAGTGAGAATATCGGAAGTGGTTTTCATATGAGTGGAAAACTTATGGTACTGACTTACAGCACATACACTGTACGTTACGTCGTAATACTGAAATGGCTTCCCACTATTTTTGTGTGATTCATCCAATCACAACGCGTAGTTGCGTTTACAGTTAAGACGGTATACGGCTACAGTACGGCTACGATTTTCAATCGTATCTTTTCCCACTTATATGGAATCCGCTCTGTTTTTTCGCTGTTGTCATCGTGTGGAATAGCCTTCGTTTATTAAAGAAATAGAAGTAGCGGTAGCACAGTACTTGACCGTTTGCCAGAAACTACCTTTAAAAAAGCATAAAACATTTAAAAAATTATTCTTTAATTATTTTTCAATTTTAGTGTGCGTCTTGGTGAGAACAGTGAGCAAGACTCTATTCGCAAAGCACGTTGGAATTCAGCCATGAATGAAAACAACCAGGATTCTGTGACGTCTGCTGATTCCTCGTCTGACGTACAGTCATCGAAAAAGAAACAAAGCTCTCTTCAAAACCTTGTTATCTTCAGATTTGATGGTGATATTAATGTGTTCTTGACCCCTTTGTGCGTGGATGCTTTACAAAGGTAAGATAAATAATGATAACAATAACTAAATCGGCACTACAACAACAACAACTGCTACGACTGCAACAGCAACAACACAGCTGACAAGCACTACAATAGCAACACAAAAACAGCTGCAATGACAGCAACAAAAACAAGCAATAGCAAGATCTTAACAGACAAAAACTACGACAACAGCAGCAGAGGCAGCAGCAATACTGACAACAACTTAACTACAACAGAGACAACAATAGCAACAACAACAGCAACAGTAACTATGTAGTCATCAATGAAAGCCCATGTTGTCTCGTACTTGTAAAAAAGGCTAAGGTGCAAACAAGAATAGTCTTCATTTCTCTTCAACTGTGGTTGTGTTTGTAGGTACATCTCATCGATATCCAGACAAGATGCTATTCTTCATCCTGCATTAGTGGTGGATCTGGTGCATGACATGTGCTCGAGTACTGCTGAGGGGATTTATCAAAAGCGTCTAGATGAAAACCTCACACCTGGATTACATGACCCCAATGTAGTTTCTAAAACAAACGAAGTCGTTGCTTTAATCTCCACTTCAAACATAAACCTTTGTTTTCTCCAAGTTGCTGTTCCTGAATTGAAGGCAGAAACAAGAAATGAAATGGAGTCATTCCAGATGCAAGGGGAAAGCTTTAAAGCTAAGGAACCTAGCACTTCGCTTCTTGCTGGAAGCCTGGATGGTGTGTCAGCCAAAGTATTTTCAGTCCAGAAAGCAGCAGTGAACAAGTCCAACAATGCTGACAGCCACAATAATGTGCATCAAGCTGACGAACAATCTGCAGAGAGCAAGCCTGTTTTTACTTCCAAAGCGTTACATCGCAACACTTCAACTGTATTTAACGGCAAATGCAATCAAGTTCAGCTGCAGCTTCATGAACTAAGCAACAAGGATGATTTTGATAACTCTGTCACCACCGCCATCACAGACCAATCATCCAAGTCAAAGTTTCTTGTTAATGGGGATCATTTAAGACGTTTTACCGAATCCTCTTGTACTGATGACATGCCACAAGGGTCTTACTTCAGTCTGTTAATGCTGGAATGTGGACTTGAGAAGATATCTGTTCATGGAGGAAGTGAGTGTGGGAATGGACATGAAATACTTCCCAAGATTGGCTGTAGATCACAGGAACGCCATCGTACGGACAAAGACAAGATGAAAGACAGTAATGACGCTGTGTTTCACGGATTTGCTAATCCCATGCCAGAACACGACACTGGATCCATACGAATAGATATGAACACATCAGATGACGAGAAGAAATCAGAAAAAAGTGGACTTAGTTCCTTGACTTCAAGTTTGAGTTTCTTAACAAGTTCTAGCGGAGGCAATGATTCTGATATTGAAAGCGAGGGTAGGTAGTGCAGTGTTGTTAAGGCCAGCTAAAGGTGCTAAAATCGGGCGTTTACAGAAGGCCCAGATAATTCAATGCTTGAATCTGCTAAACACTGGTTAAAAATATGAAAATCTACCTTAAGGTATCAGGGTACTCCTAGCGACCGGCGTGCATTCAATTCTATATAGCACGAAAGCTTTCAATCAAAACCCCAATAAATTATACATTTTCTGAAAGCTGAATAAATGTAGAAACTATTCCTTTCTCTGGTTTTGTAAAATAAATCTTTCCTTTTAGGTTAGAGTGAATTATTCAAATTTTCACATAGGTCTCTTCGCGGAGTTCCATGTCAGCCGGTATTGATCTGAAAACAATGTTTACTATCTTTCCGAGATCACGAGAAATCACTGGTCAAAAGTGTGTCTCCGTTTTTTGATTTTTTGCTCCGTTCTGTTATGTGTTCCTAAAGTTACAACGCCGCTAAAATAGCTGTATCCGATACAAAATCGACGATAATTTTGGAATGAAGCAAAAATTTGAAAATCGGAGACACACTTTTTCTAAACTAAGGCTAGAGCTTAACGTATTTTAAGTGAGAGTTAAATACCAAGAACGGAGGCAATAAGCCATATACATGTATAGGCTTATTGCCGACGTTCGAGGTATTTAAGTGTCGTATTTCATACTTGAGAAGGTTTTCACAACACGGCAATTCTCGAGAGAAAACAGTGCGATAATACATATTCATACATTAACTGTCTTTTTCAGCAATAAGAGCATGCGTAGACGATAATTACGTCACAGTGAATGCTTTGACTCATCCCACACGGAGGAGGGGATGCAAAGAGATCACCTGATGACTCTTGGGCTTGCAAACGTTCGAGCCGGGAGGGCGGGGTTGACAATAAGCCAAGGTCTCACCAATAGACTGCTAAATAAGTGATCTTTTGCTGGGACGTGCTTCGCAATCCTGTCTCGGATACGTTGAGTTTGTAATGAACTCCTCATTACAAATTCAAGGGATGTATCTAGTTATTGACCAGGGTCAATAACTAGATACATCCCTCATTAACTTATTCATCGGGATGTATCACAGAGACATCCCGATGAATAACAAAGAAAGCCGTGTCAAGTATGAAATGATAATCGTTATGTCACAGGAGAGCTGGACGTTTATAAGCCATTATTGCAAGCAAGCAAAAGCCAAGATGCCAAGAACGAAGACCAAAAAAAGGATGGAAAAGATGATTTACAAGACAAGGTCTGTTCCCCTTAGATTCACTTCTTTTTTACTTATCTCTTCTTTCCTTTCCTTTCCTCTTTGCTATTTGTTTTCTGTTCTGTTCTGTTCTGTTCTCTCTTTTCTCTTTTCTCTTTTCTTCAGCATTTCTTCTGCAGCTTTACCAATTGATGTAACCGGTAGTTTTCTTGATTTTTGTAACAGGATGTGGAGCTGGCCCGTCGAATAGACATCGACATCCGCCTATCGAGTATCTGGTTGAACATAGCCTCGCCTCCGTCATCTCGAACAGTTCCTGAAAACTACCACCTTTACAATAGCCTTGTTACCACTATCGTGCCGTTATCTGTAGCATGGATTCCTGGTGTTATCAAACTAACTAACTTGATCAAGGAGGCGAAAATCAACAGAGATTTGCGTTTTTCAAGTGTCGTCGCCTGCTTGATGTCACAAGCTTTGCCTGAACATGGAAAGATACCCAAAAAAGTACGAGACACGTGATCTTTCTTTGTAGTTTCTTAAGTGTTTTCTTTGATTTTTTTCAATCATTGCCGCAAGTAAGGAGCGTATGAGGCAGATGTTGAGTGGAACCTTTGTGGTTTATTGCGCGCGTGTTTACCAATTGAAGATGGATATCAAACTTGTTCTTGACTACAGCTCTTCCACAAAGACGTGCCTTGTATGCTTATTGAATTGGCGCATTGACCGAGTCGAGCTTATTGCGCGAATCCAAATAATGTGTACCGATCAGTTTTAATGTATTTACATACTTTTATGCACGGGAGCTTGTGTGTTAAATTTACATTTTTCGATTAAAACTGTCTTATTTTACCAAAACTTTAGGAATTTATTTGGCAGCAAAAAAGCTCTTGCATCAAAGTATGCGAAAGCATGAAAAGTGGTCAAACATTTGGGGTTTACGCTGTTTGTGCGTGTTTTGGATGAAGAGCCTACATTTCATATAAGTGGGAAACAACAGGACAAGTTCGTAGCCGTACTGTAGTAGTACCGTACTTTACCGTAGCCATAAGTACGCGTTGTAATTAGATGATCACACGAAAGCATTTGTAAGCCATTTCATTTCAGTGTTACTGCATACCGTACCGTGTACGTGCTGTAAGTCAGTACCGTATGTTTCCCGCTCTTACGAAAACCGCTCTAAATGTTCATTTTAACTTACTAAACAGTTTGTAAGGTGCTTACTTTATCTATTTGGTTTTGTCTTAGCATGGTATTCATTACCTGGTAACCAACGTTTCCAAGTTTCTACAAGAAGACCATTCAAGTCAACTGATATATCACCTGCGACGGCAGCTGATAGGGTCGAGACTAAGTAAAGTCAAGACAGCTCTCTTACAGAAGGAAAGTATTCCCGAAACGAAAAAGCTAGTTAAGGTAAAGGCACACCTTAAATAGGACGTGACTGTTGCTGGATGGCAAGAAAGTCAGACAACTTTTGTTGATTAGAAATTTTGTTTAGATATTTTAACCTCAAAATATACTGTAGATCTCAATATATCTCAGCATTATAATGTTTGTTTACTGTCCAGTGAAGCCTTCCCGTGAGCTCAGTAACCTAAAAAGGATGATTACGAATAGTCCAGTGTTTCCCCGCAGCCTCGATCCAGATCTTATTGTATACGATCGCTCAACCAAAATTCAAAGTGGGCTGTTCAAGTGATACGTCAACACGTGACTGTTTGTTGCTTGCTTCCTAGAGTGCACTGTCTAACATTGCTGTTTCTTTCTATTTGTCAGGGAATTTTTGCTCTTGCAAGGCAGTGGAAGTGTTTTCTAGCCGGCACTGAGAAAGGGGAAATATTGTTTTATGGCACTAATTCTATCAAGCGACATGTAGTGGGGAGAGGAGTGCTGACGGAGAGAGATCGTGCCATTCTTATGAAGGAAGAATCTAACGCCAAAGAAAACATGGAACCTGCTCAAGAACCATGTATTAAAGTTACCGAGGGAGCATTGGAAGCAGGCAATGGTGTGCAGATGAATGGGAACAACGCAGATCAACAGCAACAAGGTATATATAATTATCTCCAGCTCATACTTTCTTTACAAAAAGTGCCAACCTTATTTATGGAGGGCAGCACGTAAGAGTTGTAAGCTGACAAACCTGCAAATGCAAGAAACATTAAAACAAACCTATCGTGTTTAAATGACCACGAAACAGTGCTTTCAAGTTGAGGTTGGAGTAGATATATATACAGCTAAAAGGTTGATGAAGGTTTTGTTGCATGTTGCATGTTGCATACCAAGGCTGAAATGCACTGTCTCCTCAATAAACCAATTAACCCTCCAGCGTAACTCTTCGGTATATGGAGCCGGCATATTGTCTTCTGTATTTACTGATAACGATATTTACATTTACTCCATAGTGCATTTCTGGCTTGGTATGCAACATGCAACATGCGACAAAACCTTCACCAACCTTTTTTGAAATAGCTGTATTCACTGCATATTGTGTGCATACTTAACAAAAAAGGGAAAATGTCTAAAATGTTTACTTTAACTTCGTTGCCGTATAAATTTCTCGTTATCTTCATATCATTTTAGAAATCATTTTGTTTGTGAACGTTTACAGATCAGGGGGAGTCATCATCATCTCCTGTCAATCACTCTTCAAAATCTCCTGCTTCACTCACCCTGCCACTGGAAACCCTACCATTCCATACCTCACACACACCGTCCAGCCAACGTACACCACTGCTTCAAGCCTCTTCTGCTGGAGCTCAGCAACACACCGATTCAGACACCGATGACTCGCCTCCTACTACGATGCGAAAAGGCCAACAAACTAAAACCATTGGTGAAAATAAAGCTCAGAAATGTGGACACAGAAAACAGATAAGTCTGTACAGTTGGTTGTCTAACACTCCTGTGACATCACCAAATGCAGTACGGCAGGCAGATGTGGATAATCTGAACAGACCAAGCCAGTCCCCTCAAGGTATGCAAGAAGATGCAGACTACATGCAATGTTCATTGACAGAATCATGTTTTAACACTATGACGGTTTTTCATTTTTCAGCATCGCCAGATAAATCAGACCAAGATGATAAGCTATTCACAGAAATGGTCAGTGTTCCTACGAGTGGTAAGAAAATTCAAGATGAGAAAGAGACTTTTAAAACTCTTCTTCAAGCCATCAACTTGAAGCCCAAAGTAGCAGCCCCTGTGGATACTGCCAATGCTATCTCGTTAAAAACCAGCCTCAAGTGAGTTCGATTTGATCGTTTTGATGTAATTTGTGGTTATTCCTTGATATCGTATGATGGAGAAGTTCGATCTTTTGACACAGCTAGGCCTTTGCTTCTGTGAGAATAATGGCATACTTCAAGATATGCGAATTTTAATTTCTTTTATCTCATTTACTAGTATTTCTAACCCCCTCCCCTCCCCCTTCCCACACACATCTTCCCTTCGTGGAGAAGCTCAACCATTCCAACTCTAAGATGGGAATGCCTGGGGTTATAAAGTTTGAAATGTGGCTGGAATTCCTTGGGGTCAAATAAAAGACACTGTGAAATCTGAGAAAGCCCTGGGCCTTTTCAAAATGAACCAAAGAGACAAGTGAAGACTCTAGCGATGAGTATATATAAATTTTTTCTTCTGTTGGTAGGTACATTCGTCTGGATCTAGTGGATAACGAAGTGAATAATATCTCAAAGAAACGAAGTCAGGAAGGAGAAAAAGAAGGAAAACGACCAAGCTCAAAAAGCAGCAGTGAATCCAAGAGAGCAGCAAAAGGGGTTAGTCGACATTCTTGGAAATAAATCCGGGTTTTTGTCACTACAGACCCCTTGCAGTAGTTCCCAAAGCAGTTTAATTTGGAGGACAAAGCAATAAGTCATCGATTCTCAAGAGAATAAAATTCTATTGTTTTGTCCTCCAGGTTGAACTGCTTTGGGGTTTGCAAGGGGTCTGTAGCTTATATGGCATGGCTTAACTTGTCAAAGAGAAGTTTACGATCTTCTTTTACATGCATGAAATATTTTGTTATCGTGTATTTAAAAAAATAAGTAAATAAACTGATTTTGTCACGGCGGTCAGGTTATTTTCTTGAACAGATGAACACGTTCTATTTTTCTTTGTAGCTTTTCACAGAAAAAGACCCTATTTTCCTAGCAAAAGACTTCATCTTCAGGCTAATCTTCAGTAACTCGCCAGCTGGAAAAGACTTCCCAACTGACGTCCCGTCGTTAGCCAATTCCATGGTCAAGCATATAAAGTTTAATGTTGGCTGTGGTAATGTTACACAAAAAGTCAATCTTCACTTTGTAAGGCTTGCCATTCAGCTGTTAGATACGGTAGATGTCCTCTCGTGGTTTATCAAGTCTAAGGTAGGGATTTGATGAGTCAACCTTTAGAATAGTACATGACTGGTGACTTATTGATATGATCAACTAAAATAAACCCTCAAACAAACAAACATCCAAAAACTGAAGGCAAAGGAGCCACAAATACAAACAACAAACAAACAAACGAGCACATTTAGCGTCACCCATTCTACCGCGAGGTGCTTTTCCAGGGGGTCCTTCTATGCTCCTCTTTACCCCTCCTACGGCAGTGCAGAGAAGTTAGAACAACTGTGTTGTAGTTATCTGAATATCGAGCTCTGGAATTCTGGCTTCGTTTGCCATTAAAGCACTAACCACCTTTACCTTACGTTTGCAATCAGCCAGTTATACAAACATACAAGCGAACAAACAACAAAAAACCGGCAATAAAGCGACTGAGGAATGCCTGTGATTTGGATCAGTGATCAGTCTGTTTCAGTAAACTTATCATCAAGTACTAACGGATAGTTCATTTTCTTGATGCTGATGATGCAAATCATTGAACCTCCTTTATTAGTTGTTGTCTGCTTTACGAATTATTGCTTTTTATGTAATAGATACAATATGAGTGCCAATGCTGTATCTGATTTACAAGCTCGAGCCGCAGGCGAGTGATTGTAGATCAGA
>JAADYU020133325.1:0-11475 GCA_011763375.2 Heteractis magnifica | reverse complement strand
CATAAAAGTATGCGAATAGTGTAAATAGTGGAATAATATTTTCAAACGGAATGCATTACTGAAAACGAATAATGGCTTAATATTCGAATAATCAATTTATTAATCGAGTCTAGGGGGGTACGCTTCAGCGAGCTTGACTGTAATGACCATATCAGCTAGACAATTAACTTATTTGAAATAGCTGTAGCAGCTGAGTATAATATGAGGGTCCACAATGGGTATGGCAGGATGTACAGTCTGACTTATTGTGGCAAGCTGAATTGTGGATGCAAGCTAAAAAGAGAAGGAAAAATAACTGAAGTTAAGGCAGGATCAGGATTGCTTCAGAGAATTGGACAGGATGATGGGATTGTGTGAAAATATGGCAGAATAGCAGAATTTCAGAACCCTCTTGTGGACCCTCTATTATCATGTAATTATAGATAGATAAACTTTATTTACCCTCGGGTTACAATGAGACTGGTTAGGTCTCTACCAATATACATGCTAATATACCGAGATCTATGATTATAGAATATTCAAGTTGCTGGAACATACTTAAATAAACACCAGGCACTGAATAAACACCAGCTTGAATAAATATCGGGCAATGAGCTTGAGTTTTAAACATATGCTGGTGGCATTTTACCCTGAATAAATGCTAAGTTTGAATAAACACTGGGTCTAATGAGGGTGCATTTTGAATAAAAAATAATTGCCTGGTGGCATTTATTTGAGTAAATATGGTTCTGTTTCTTGTTCATTAGTCCATTTAGTCCACATAGTCCACTTAACAATTAGACTACGAGTTTGAGTTTTCTATTGGCTGATAGTTGACAAGAGCAAAGCCCAAGTTGACTATCAAAGCTGAGAGAAAATGAGAATGAGTAGTCTAATTGTTTTAGTAAAAATTTATTTTTGTTTTCTCTGGAGTATCATTTTGTACTGAATTCTTCAACATCTTCACTCATAAGCTCTTTAAAATGTGTCTCAGGAAAAGCCGCCATAATATTTTTGAATTTTCTCTACTCACCTTCAATCATAATTAGAAGGTGAGTAGTGTAGCCAATCAGAGCATGCAATTTGCATTAGAATACTAGCAGATTTTTACTAAATTATTTTATTTTATTCTAGAATTTTGGGTGTGACAACTCTGGATATTGTGCGTGCTAATACTTTTGTAGCAGAAGCAAAGGTAATACTGCAGTAATAATCAATTTCTGACACATACTAA
Source organism: Heteractis magnifica (assembly GCA_011763375.2). Lineage (NCBI taxonomy): Eukaryota > Metazoa > Cnidaria > Anthozoa > Actiniaria > Stichodactylidae > Heteractis > Heteractis magnifica. The sequence continues at coordinate 10,262 of JAADYU020133325.1, read as the reverse complement.
AATAGTCTCAGTATAAATGCCCAACTTGATTACTTGTTGTCTGGATGGCAAGACAAACAGAAAAACATTTTCAACTTTATTTTCACCTGTAGGGGCTGAATGTTAATGACGTCAGTGTGCCTGTCATTGGAGGACATTCTGGGGTGACTATACTACCACTTCTATCACAGGTATGTTATACAGTCTACTGTATTCTAATTATAGTATTGCAAAAGAAATCTTTCCTTTTCACAGTTGTGAGTTGATCTCTAGCTCTAGCCCTGGTTAACATGATTGTCATGGTGTTTAAAAAGCATCCTGCGATGCATTTTGTCATTCCCGTCAGAGAAGAGCCACAATGAATTTGATATTTCTATGCTGAATAGCTGGATGATACATGGGATAACATGGGGAACCATAACAGGGAACAGAGTTATTTTTCTCTCTTGCTATGAAGGGTATTCTCTTGATAATTGTGGTTTTTCTCAACCTGTAAAATCTACATGTGAATTGAGGATCAATTATTTTTATAGTGGTATCACAAGTGTCCACCTACATGAGAAGAGAGTGCTCTCACCACCACACCACTCTTGCTTCCCTATTAAACTTTTAATCTTTTCATAGGTTACACCAAAAGTGTCATTCACTCAAGATGAAATAGAAAAACTCACAGACAGAATTCAAAATGCTGGCACAGAAGTTGTAAATGCTAAGGCTGGAGCAGTAAGTATTATTAAAATCAAACAAAGAATCAATTTGGATATATGAAGGAATTCACTAAAAATGTGTGCAATCTGATCATTTTGTGAAATTAATATAATCTTGTAGGCAGTATTTTTTAACTCTATATGATGTGTTCCAGGGATCTGCCACTCTTTCTATGGCATATGCTGGAAATGAGTTTGTTGTCTCTGTAAGTATAAGGATGATGACATCAATGGTTACCTAACTTAAATGCTGGATATTTACAATGAACTTTGGAAAAAATTTTATAAGGTTTTAAGGGACTGGTCATAATATAAAGGGGGGCTAGTGGGCTGGTAAAATAAAATTTATGAAGGTAGTTATTTAAGTGGGCCACGCCTTTTCTTAGTGTTGATTTAACATGGCCCACCCCTTAAACACCCTTGACTAGTGCTCGTTTTCTCTTGACCCACCCTTATTTACAGGCTGAATTATTGTGATACACCCCCCTTTGTTACCAGCCGACCTCACTCCCTAAATTTCAAATTTTCTACTTTAGTAGCTCTGTGAAATTTTACTCCTGCAACAGCCTAATTATGATTTTAGAAATAATCTGTTTTTTAATCAACATCTACCTTGCATACAATAAATCATATACTGTTTTTTTGTTGTTGTTGTTGCCAGGTCCTTGAAGCACTCACTGGTAAGGCTGGGGTTGTACAGTGTGCATTTGTGAAATCAGATCTCACCGATGCACCTTACTTTGCCACACCTCTTGAGCTTGGGGTATGTATTTGTGTACTAACATCTTTTACTCAATCATTTCCAATCCATACCATAAGCACACATCCCAGGGAGCTCTGCATGGACACACTGTATGTTAAGGTCTTGGCAAGTTGTTGGCCTACCACTTACTGACACCTTACCAACCACTTACCGACCAGTGACTAACCACTTACTGACACCTTAGCAACCACTTACCCAACCACTTACTGACCATTGAGCTCTTACCATCCACTTAGAGATACCACCTTACTATAAAGTGCATATTGTTGATTCTGTAATGTTTTTCACTTTGTTGATTGCTTCATTTTACCCTGGTGATGTGCCATGGGCCCAAAAGCTCTTTGAATAAAAATCTTACGGTTGATGAAACAAGCTTTATAATATAAAGTGCATATTGATCACTATAGCCATTCTTTGGGCTTCCACCAACAAAATTATGACATGTCAAGTTAACCAGTTTGATTATGACATGTCAAGTTAACCAGTTTGATTAAATAGACAGATTTAGCAAATGCAGTGCAACACCAACAGGACAGGGAGAGTATGTTCTTTTTCATGTGGGCACAGTCATCTTCTAGGTTCACCTCATTTATAGTTTTTCATGTCCTGTTGTGGACATGGACCTAGAAGATGAGGGGACACATTTAAAAAAATGGGGTCCTCTTGGGGTCACATTGTTTTCGTTAAATCTGTGTGATATATAAAAAAAGCACCACAAATGTCTGCAGCCCATATGTTGTATATGTTCTGGGTTTTTAAGTTTAGTTTGTGCTTTTAATATACAGAAAGATGGAGTTGCCAAAAATTATGGAATGGGGCAATTGTCTGAATATGAAACCAAAAAGATGGAAGAGGTATTATATATAGCCACAATATTTTAATAATTATCTTAGCTAGTTTAAGATCTAGTGAAATCTCTCTCTTAGATGACCTCAAAGAATCCATTCCTCATTTATTTAGAGACCTTCAACATTATTCACATGAGTTCGTCAGGTCTTACTAGTAGCTGTGATGTGGGGGGGGGGGGGGGGGGGCTTTTTCTGATACTTCAGTTATTTTTTTGAATGTTACCAATGTACCTTGATTGTAGCTGTAGCTTGCCAACTGTTATATTTGTGTAATGAATTAAAGCTGAAAATATTATTTACCTTTGTACATTGAAGGTTCTTCCAGAGCTGAAAAAGAACATTACCAAAGGAGAGACATTTGTCAACAAATGAATGGACTTTCTATGAAAAAGTGTGGACATTAATCAGCTTGAAGATCATTTTTGTTACGTATGAACAAATTTTTGAAAGAGTTAGTATATGTGTGCTGGCCATTGTTTTTAGTAATATACAGTAATGTGTTAATTATGGAAGTGCACAAGTAAATTAAAAGTTGCATTGATTTTTATGCTTGTTCATGTCAAGTTGTCTTTCTGCTAGTTATGTCTCTTACCTTAAATTTGATCCAGGTTTTGCAGTTATTAAGATCCATTCTTTAGTGCTCATCCATGCAAATGCAATTTTTGAACAACAGGATCTCCCTGCGATGACACCCAAACAAGTGCAGAGGTTTCAATAGAAGGCAGCTACCACCAGCAATTTTGTGATCAGCTGAGCCAATAAATAAGTAAAAACAGAAGTAACACAGCTGCCTATTTTTTCAAGAGAGCCCTCAGTACTTCAAAAATTACTGAATCCTTTGAAGTGGTTGTTTTTGGCTATAGTATTTGAGAAAAGTGGGAAGTGGAAAATGTGATTGAATGAAATTAATTAATTAATCCCATAAAATCCAATAATAGGCCAGGGGTGGACTTAGGGGGAGGTCACTAGGTACCTATGGATCCCCCATCTGCTACTATTTCTTTGCAATAACTCAAGCATGTTAAGGACTGGGTCTCTTGCCTAATTAGCATAAAATCAATAATTTTTAATTACAGGAGAAATAAAAAAGCTTGAAAGCTAAAATTTCTTTAGGTGTTACAACATCACTATTTTAAGAAATTTTGAAGATGAAAATCTCATAAGGTGGGTCACGTGACTAAAAATGTGTCCAGAAAGATAAAGAAAATTCAATGTAAAATGGGCCGACCATAAGCTACTCATAGAATAACAAGCTATAGCTCATCAAACTTCTTTTATGAGTTACTTTCAAATTCTGTTTGGAATGGTGGTCCCCCATAATCTGGTAAGGGGATATTTCACAAAACAGGTCTTGTGACCAAGTCCTTAATTTACATTAAATGAATTTTCTGGTAACTGTGATAGTAGGGACATCCATTCCAGACAGTTTCTTATTGCCTCCTATGCACTTAATAATCTAAACTTGAAAACACTCTATAATGAAAGTGATAAATTCAGCCCATTTTGAAGTTTTTCTTCCTTAAAGGTCATGTGACCACTTCATACCAACAATACATAGCTCAAAATCTTCAGGAACCTAATTGTCACTGTTGGTATCAAATTGGATGTTTGATGCTAAAACTCAAATGAGATTAATTTTTATATAATTTCAGCCAATCCTCTAAAATCCCAGGCTTTAACATGCTTGAGAAACACATTGAGTATTACTGATTTGTCTAATTTTTTTAGTGTGAACCCCCTTACACCAAATCCTAGATCTGCCCCAGGAGACATACTTCTGATAAGTATGCAGCATTCCGAGGGTTTTGCAAGGTTATAACTGGAAGTATATGCATCTCCAAATCCAATTTGACAATTAATGAAGACTATTTGGGTCGGACATTGAGCAAATGAGAAATGAAAGGAAAAAATGACCAGTTACTTTTGTCCCTTCTTTCTCAAGTCTTATTGAGCATTTTTTTCAAGTATTATTTGCCCTTTTACATCAGATTCTTTCATAAAAATGAACACATTGTCCCATTTTCCCGGGGGAAGGATTGGAACATTGAATTGATCTTCAAGTTCCATGTTATTACTGTTAAATGTTTTCTTCAGAGATAGATAGTCTTAAAGTTTTAATGTTAATGACAACATTCTAAGATGTGTTCCAGTGGTTGGTCATCTTTGTGTCCCACTCCCAAATCCCAATGGAACAGGCTAGCTGTCTTTTTCTTATAAGGCTGCCCTTTTTTCCTTGCATGAGTTTTGGAAAGGAAAGGTAGAACTGAAATATGCATCTATATGGTTCTCTATTTTTGGGTTTATCTTTGTTTCATTTTCATTTTGCTGTTTACTGTAAGCCAAAGTTTCAAAGGTAGTTCTGGACCCTTGCTACCATGCATGCATCACGCTCGCACACATTAGAAGAAAATAAATGCAGCATGATAGCCCGAGAAGCTGATTAAAAGTAACTTGGGGGGAGCCGGGGTCAAATTTTTACATGAATATATTGCTCAAAAGATCTTACCAAAAGGGTCTAAGTAATAGTAGCTGAACAATAAATATGTAATGAATAATAAGAAGTGTATCAAGAAAATTCCTTGAAAAGATTATTCACGCAAAATTTAATAATTTAATGGTATTAATATTAATGCCGTTAATATTAAAGTACGTCTTGGGTTCGAGGTCAGCAGCTGCGCCTGCGCGGTAAAACACAATAAATAGAAAGCTTGAATTATTTTTGGTGTTTTTTCAAACATGGCTGCTTAATGCAGTGCAAAAGACAGACTGCTGGTAATACTCAGTTGCTACGCTTCGCTATCTACTTTACCGTTCCAAACACTAGCTCACCTACTAACCAGGCTACTATTAACAAGGCTCCTTGAATTTTCTTCCTCGTAAGAGGCGAAATGGAAGTAGAGGAGCCTTCCGAAAAGGTCGAAATTTCGGATGCACGAGGGGAACCTGAACTCAAGACCATAAACGACACAACGAAAGAAGGTAAAACAGAACTCAAAACAAGTGGTTAAGAAATCTTTAATGGGCATAATGTCAAATAAAAGAGTCTTTGAATTTGTGAGGTGTTTTCTTTAGACAGAAAATAAGGCGAAAGACGAGTTCGCTCCCTTTGAAATGTCACTTCCAAAAATAGCCATTGAGTTCGTCGTTCATACGTCTACGTTTTCCATCATTTTATAACCTCTATTTAATTTTAAAGTCATTAGAAATGGAGACCAAATTCTTGAGGAAGTGGAAAAAGAGTTGGACGGCAAAGCTGAAATAAAGAGGACACGTGCTGTGTACTCTTGGGTTAGTACTTTTATTGAAATTCTTGTTCTTTGAATATAAAGTTTGTACGATTAAACTTTTGTGATTTTGATGGGCAAAGGAATGAAAATATCATCATCCTCTTATAATAAGTACAATTATAATTATAATTTATTAATTTTAATAGAAATAGTGTTGTCTTTGAATTTTTAGGAAGATTTGAATGCACTGAAGGACTCCCCAGCTTCTAAGGTTTGGCCAGCATTCATAGAAGAAGACTGTTTGAGGTAGATTCCTTTTCATACTATACAGTAAATTTTCTTTAGTACTAAAAGATTTCTTATCCTAAAATTCTGAAACCCAATTCTGTACAGTTTCAGTTTTCTCTTCCTATTTTCCATTCTTTTAATTCTCATTTTTCTTTCTATTGTTTTTCATTCTTTTTCAGAAATGGCAGATGGGACCCAGAATTGTGGCACCATACTCCAGCCAGTGCAAAACGCTGTGCCTCTCCTGTTGATGAGCATATCAAACGCCAAATCATGTAAATTATTTATTGTTGATCTTTCAATGGATAACAAAAGTCATTCTGCCATTTCAACATTTTTCATGAATCCTTGCTTGAATGCATGCCAAACTTTTTTTTTATGAAATTGTCAGAAAAAATGCATCAGACATAATGTCATGTTGCAGTCTGCATTCCCTAGAAACTGCTTGGTAAGAAGACCCTTTTTAACCCATCTTTTTTAGAAATAAATAAATAAATGAAAAGTATTATACACAAATAAATGTATCTCTAGAAGGAGTTAAATCATTCTAGGGTGCAATCATTAAGAAAATTATCAATATTTTCTATGTTGCACATGCCTAGGAATGCAGTACAAGTCATTTACATAGACATAATGTATTCTTTCAGATAAAGTGTTGCTTTGCTAGATTCTGTTGTAGAATGGAAACTTGAATGGTTTATTGATCCCCCTCCTGTCATTTAAGTTGTTTTTCTTGGTATTGCAGTTTTGCTCCACTCCCATTAAATCAAGTACTGGTGTCAAAATGGACTCCAAAAGTGAAAAGAGCTTCTCAATATTAGTAAAAAGTGAAATTTCCAACTAAGTGTTTGACACAGGAGAAATGGCATGAAACATAAAATCCAACGTTTTCTAAGAATTTTTGTGGAAAAATGTGCTGCACAGCACAAGTGTGCCCTCCAGCACATTTTCCCATTTAAATCCTGATAAATTTTCAATTTTATATGTCATGCCATTTCTCTTGTGTTAAACATTTTGGGCCAAAACTTCACTTCATTTCTAATATCGAGATGCTCTTTTCATTTTGACACTGGTGCTTGATTTAAGGGGGATCTGGTAACATGACCTGTTACTGCAAAAGGCCTATTTGATCTTTGACCTTTTCACCTGGTTTGGAGCCTTGCCCCATTGTCATTATCTGACAATGTTACACAGCAGTGAAAAGCAAAGTAGATCAAGGATGTATTTTAGATTAGAACTGACGGTAATAAAGTAGTTAGATTAATAAAAAAGTGCATTAAACACAATCATGCAATTTGATATTGAATATCTCCATTGGATATCTTTAAATGTTTGTCATAGTGCATCTTTCTTTGAATCCAAGCATCTTCCCTCCTTGAACTTATCAAATAGTTGTGATAATATCATTTGGTTATTTTACAGACTTGAAGACGGCATCGTGCTCAGCCCACAACGTCAGAGCTTTGGACAAGGTTGCCATGTTCCTCAAAGTGCTCCAGAAAGGGGCTTACAACAAGAAAGGACAAAAAGCATGCTGAGTAGAACAAGTGAACGAGATACAAGGGATGGTAGAAGCAGGCTGACTGGACGAGTTAGTAGAGGATCAAGATCTGTTGATTTTAGAGTCAACCAGAGAGAGAAATCAGCTAGGGTAAGGAAGAAAAGAGAAATTTTTTTGGTATAATCATAATTATTATAACAATTTGTGACTCAGCTGGGGTAACTTAGTTAACTACTTGAACTTGAGTAACATTTAAAAATAATAATTTGATGTCAAACTTTAGTAAATAAATACCAGAGATCTGTGTTTGTGTGCAGATTGCACCAAGTAGCCTTTGTTAAGAGTATCTTACTAATTATGCTCATAAGTTATAAGTTTCTTAGCAACATGCACATCTTACAACAAGACAACTTGATAAAACTAAAGGCAAAATATTGCAAGTTTATAGATTGATCAATACAGTAAATGTGCTATTAGAGTAAAATTTACATCTGTCAACAGAATGGTGATCTTAGACAAACCAGCCCATGGGAGAGGGACAGAAATGAGAAGGACTACAAAAGAAGCAAAGATGAAGATAGCTACAGTTACAAAAGAGGTGAGATTCTTTTTATGTTCTTTTTTGAGTCTTGGTAATTTTGCTGACAAATTTGTCATTGAAATGAATGTTAAACAGGATAAACGTTTGTCATTGTATGACAGAATTGATGACTTCATAGCATATTTGCTTGACTTACATGGCGGGACTTCTCATGTTTCAGAGGAGGGATAGATGAAAACAGGGAACCATATTTGTGGCAGTACCAGTATAGAAATTTTCTCTTCAAATCTTCAAAAATATTGGTTATATGTTATATAAAATCCTTGAAAGTGAAAAAGGTTTGATTGCAGAGCTTGAAATAACTGCCGGACATACGCAGGTCAAGATGACCTTTCAAATAAATTTTTGGCCAGTCATTACGGATTTTTATAAGATCAAAAATTGTTATAATTAACCAATAGTAATTTCTTTGAATTGATAGGTTTTTTTCATGGAGAGGGCTGCAAACAATTCAGAGTGCATGTTGTGAAGCATGACATAACGTTGAGCTTTGAACAGTAACTTACCCTCAGCCTGATATCCAAATCATAACCATTAATTTTAACTCTAAAATTCATTATTTTTTCAAAATTTAATTCAGTGTCTTTTACCTTTAGACTTAGTTAATCCTTTTTTGTTCCTGATGCAAGTATTTGCAGCCTTTTCTGTGGCATAATTGGCATTTCTAAACATCAACTGACGTGTACACTCAAACTATGGTCCACCATTTTGTTCTAGCCTCGTTTCTATGTAAAACCTTGTTTTAATACCAATGGCTGGGACCATTTACATTCATGCAAGAGAAGTTATGTAATTAGCAGTCTGAAAGATCTTCCTTGCGACGGACCACCCATCAATCTGAATTAATGAATTTGAATTAATTTACATATAATCACACATGAACATTTTTTCCCCTCCAAAATTTGGCCGGTCAACTTGTCCTTTCAAAATCTGATTTGGCCGGTCAAGTAGCAAATTTGGCGGGACATTGTCCCTTGACCCACTGTTATTTCAAGCCCTGGATTGGTTTATTTGTTCAGGTAAAAAGAGATATGAAGACCTAGAACCAGAACCAGAATGGATGACATATGGACCTACGAGTCAACTAGAAACTATTGAACTTCGTGGATTTGACAGGGAAGAGATGTTTGGAAAGAGAAGTATGTTGATCAGAAAAACAATTTTCAGTTTTTAGTGAGGTTCCATCTTTTTATATCAGTGAAAAATCAAAATGATTAAAGAAATTCATTTACCATTTTGGGCTACCAAACAATATGATTCATTAAGATTAGCTGATTAATCACCAAATTGAAAAATCAGTGGTTCATTAGCATTACTGTTTTTATTCACAATCTTTTGGTATGAACCTTGGGTTTTTTCCTTCATTATATCAAGGCAAGACAGCAGAGGAAAGGGTTAAAGAGCAGATGGAGAATCAAAAGAACAAAGATTCTTCTAAAGAACAAAAAATTAAAGAGGACTTTGATATCAACGAGTTCTTTGTGTCAGATGCATTTCTGCATCTCTCTAATGTGGTGAGTTGATGTCATATACGTTTACCAACACACTATTGGTTCAGTTGGCTGAGCTCTGGTCTGTTATGCAGGAGGGTGTGGGTTCAAGCCCTTTCTAGAACAATGCTCAGGGTCTTAAAATGACTGAGAAAGGAGAAAGTGCTGCCTTTGTAATCACATCATTCTACAGTACAAATGATTAGACTTTCAAGTGGCTGGGATGACCACTTAGATGGTGGTCCTGTCTCTACATATGTCCTTTATCTGCATTGGAGGGATGTAAAAGAACCTCTCATTATTGTAAATTGCATATACAAGCAATCTGAATTCACATTAATCTTTGTAAAGTGCACCTGGCCATTACCTAAACTGTGGCACACAGAAATCTAGTTTGCTAGTTTGCTATTTGTTTTAATAACTTTATTGCCCAAAAAGCACATTACACCATAAGAAAAGAAAAATATAGAATATATGAAACAAAAAAATATAGATAAATGACCAAAAGGGTAAGGTATGAAGAGAACAAGTCCAATACAAGACATCCCACTGTTTTCTTACCCATGTTTCATGCTCACACCACTCCTCTCGCTCCCCAGCTGAGGACATCTATTCTTTCTTCATACCTCCAAAGATTTCCACTTTACTCTTTACCTCCCACATAACAGTTGCTTTTGACACCCAAATGATTTCTAGTGTTTTCTACCTAACTCAGAATTTTTATTCACTTGTTTTCCTTTTTTTTTTTTACTTTTTAATGTAGCCTGAGAAAGGTATCAGCAATGCAAGCCGTTTCTCTCAGTTTTTTGGTGTTGGTGAAAGAAGGGATGGGAGCAGGAGATCTTCTGCTGCAGAGGA
>JAADYU020133214.1:0-11484 GCA_011763375.2 Heteractis magnifica | reverse complement strand
AGCTGATATCCTAGTAGTAGAGGAACCAATCAGAGCGCGCGATTGCTCATATCCAGTGGATGTGGATATAATAAAACTGGATATTTTCCCATTTTTCTTTCCTTTTCTTTCCTTTTTTTCCTTGTAAGAGCAGCCAAAAGGTCGTCGTGATGCTGGAAAACACGCTTAAAGTAATTTAATTGTGGAGCACCCATCAAGTACGTCTCTGCCGAGGAAACTACCGTGGAATGAGGGGCGGATTTGGGGTGGCGCTGCTTGCCCGCCGACCCCCCTCGGTTCCCCTCGGCTACTATTTCGGTTAAAATAAACGCTTTGAGTTTTACTGAGTCTATTACGTCTAATTTATTTCTGGTGTGAACTCCTCTAATCTGCCCCTGATAATTCAGCCTGGGTATGTTATATTGCGGACCAGGAAGCGGGCCATCAAGATATCAGTTATTCTGAGAATAAAGTTGAGTTAACTCGTTCACGGTTGTGAGACTGTCGTAATGAAATCCTTGTACTAGTCTATAGGCTTAGTAGTCGAGCGTTTGGATAGTTTCTCACTGCCTGCTGGTTTAAGAGATCATCTCGCTTGGGAAGTTGTCAGGGCGAGTCGAGGTTCTGTAACAGCGTGACAGCCGTAGTTTTAGCGTCGCAACAAATAAAATAAAATAAAATGAGTCGTTTCAAGTTTTTATCATATTCATATCGTAGTTATTTTTTAAAAGGTTATAAAAATTTTGTACTGTCTTCAAAAGTTGTTTTTATAAAAAGATTGTAGTTGGATTCTTTTTTGATTTTATTTCTGGTTGTTTGAACAGGTTGCTGTGGGCTGAATTAACATTAAACAAAAACAAAAAACAGTTAAATCACGAAACTGAGCCAAAATACAAGGAATTACGTCTCTGACGTTGCCTGGGTTACTGAATATGAAATACGCTCTAAAAGAACCGAAAGGCCCCTATGGATAACATCTAGTGTACTGTAATTAGTACACTGTAGGGATCACCGTATACAGGCTATACTCTACCACCAAAACATCCATCTTGGTGGCTGTCTGTCTCGGGTAAAAAGACCGTTCATTTCCATTTATTTCCGGTTGTTTCTTGAATAATCGAGATTACTCGACATTGATGCTCTCCTAGACAAAGGAATCAGTAGCTTCGTTAGCAGGTCTGATTGCCAAGACGACTCAAATTCTAAATGAACATTTCAGCCAGGATTACCATTTATCTGAATTTGAACAGTTTCGCCCACCAGAAGTCCGCATAAACTAAAGACAAAACTGATTTTGGTGTAATTAGATTTATATAGTTAGGCGAAATTAACGCCTTCATTTTTTCAGAAATGAGTTTCGCGTTTTTGCGAAGGAGTGCCACCGCAGCCCAAGCAATGGCTCTGGGAACTTAATTTCCGTATGACTGGATTTTTATTGAAGACACGAAGAATGAATAAATAAAAAGAGACCAAACTCAATAAATATTCAGCTCAATGCACTTAAATGACTTTTCTTATTAAACTGTAATTGAGCATTTACACAGATAGTTGATTTTTATCGTTTTCCAGCGTTTGTCATTTTTGCTCTTTCTTGTATTAATTCTCTACTTCCACATGCCCCATAAGGCTTTGCGCTTTGGGGGGTAAACGACAAGAGAAATCTTAAATATTACCACAAAGATTAATCAGAAGGGACGAAAAAACAGATAATAATGCTTATGGATATACCAGAATTAACCAAAACCAGAAAGAAAGAAATTAGTTGAACAGGTTTGTGAGTAAATCTCAAGACATTTCTTAGTAAGTCCGTACATTGTCTGTAACACTAAACTTTTTTGATTTTCCTGTACGTGTGAATGAACTCTGATTAAACTGCTAGTCAGTGTTTCACTGATGATAACAAACCTACTCAACATTTGTATGAAAAGTTTCCAGTTTTCTAACAATTTTCTTTTCAGTTACCACCAAAGCGCAAAGCATTATGGGGCATGTGGAAGTAGAGAATAAAAGTCTTTTATACAAGAAAAAACAAAACTTGTCCATTATTTTTGCGTTCGCCTTGCCATATAATAAACATCTTTTTAAACTCGCTTGTTCGGTCCTCGTTTTTTCCCCCACTTTTTTATAATGGCCCACGCGCTAGTGCTTGTGCCATTATAAGGCAGTGGAAAAACTTGGCCTATAACTTGTGGTACGTACGACCCTCGCGCTCGGTTAATAAGAGGTAAATAACCCAACGGTCAGACAGTGGCGTTTGTCGTAGATTAGTATTCTTGGTACAGGTATTGGTTTTAGTGATCTCGTACTACGTAACCAGCCCAGTAGAACAGATTTTTGCTGTACGTCGTTCAGCCAGGATTAAAAAGCGCAAATTAGAAAAGTATATACTAACTCTTCTCTGAATTCACGATTCATTACGCTGAGTTCGACCAAAGAATGCCCTTTATGTGGTTACAACTCGAAAACTGTTGGTATTTTTGCCAGTCTTTCTCATGGTTTGTTTTGCAGGTTGCCAGGGAAGGACAAGGTGGGTTATAAAAACATCGTTAGCCGAATTTTCTAGCGTTAACTCAGTAAAATCAGCGAAGAAGCTTGACAAAAAATCCTAAAAACCTCAGAACTGATCTAGTTGAATTTGACAGGGTCAAGGGTGCTTGACATATTGAATATCCTAAAGTTACAAATGACTAAAATTCTACCGATGTCGTATTAGATAACATATAGCATGACACACAAACGATCGAAAATTTACCCTTTTATTACAAGGATATCCCCTTAATCGAAATGTCCGTCAGAAGAAGAGCTCGAAAGAACATTAAAAACGCTGGTTTATCAATGAAATAAGTATTGCTCGAAGAAAGGAATCAAGAAAATAAGTTTATTCAAATGAACCCCGAAAATTCTGCCTTTGCAATTGATATTGAATACGGCCCAGCCTTTCTAATAACATTGCCGTGACGTCATCTTTTAACAGTCAGTTGCCATAGGAAATATTCACTCTTCACACAGCCGTTCTCATTTGAAGAAGGCTTGGCATTGTGTTTGTCGCGGATCTTATTGCATTGTGAGCAGTTTACTCGCTCAGTTTTCTCGCTGACTGAGGGCGGCCATTCGTGTTGGACGTCTCGTGAAAATTTATATTTCAAAGAACAGTGGAAATCTCCGGTAGTGAAGCTTAGTGTTTACAACTGGCTTGCCAAGCCCATCGTATATCAGTCGAAAGCCGCTAATACTTTGGGTGTTTTTAAAGAAGCGTTGCTTAGTTTCAAGATTCATTGAAGTTGAAGCCATGTTTCTTCGCGTCTGTTCTCTTGGTCAATGCGAATCGTCCACCGAGCATGTCCAATCAGTTTAGTATTCCTCCTGGGTTGACTAGCCTTTTAGAGGGATTTGTTGTTAAATGCATACAGGAAAATCCTGACGATTTGGTAGAATTTGCAGCCGATTATTTCACGATGTTCAAGAGAAGAAAAGACAAGAGTCAATCAAGCAAGGCCGAGAAGAAGGTAGAAAACGAAATCAAAGATGATTTACCGAGTTGTGATGCGCCTAAACCGACGACTGGGAGAAGAAGAAGGCAAGCCGTATCGGCAGATGCCTACGACCCAAACAAAGAAAGCGATGTTAAAACCGTTCATTACCCGAAGACCGAGGAGCAGATGAAACGCTTGAAAGAAGCCGTGAAGAATATCCTCCTTTTCAAAGCATGTGAAGTCGAACAGTTACAGGAAGTGTTGAAAGCTATGTTTGAAAAGCGAGTTAAGCCAGAAGAAATGCTGATAAAACAAGGAGACGACGGAGACAACTTTTATGTTGTCGACAGCGGTGAATACGATGTTTTCATTGACCAACCCGAAGGACCCCCGAAAAAGGTCTTTACCTACCAAAATGCAGGAAGCTTTGGCGAGCTGGCTTTGCTATATAACTGCCCTAGAAATGCTACAATCATAGCCAAGACTGAAGGAATAGTATGGGCCCTAGATCAGGCGACGTTTAGGAGAATAGTTGCCGGCGCGGCAATGAGGAAGAGAGAGAAATACATAAATCTTCTTAAGAAAGTCGACATGTTGGAGAGTCTCAAATCCGAAGAACTCGAAAATCTAGCTGATGCTTTAGAGCAAACTGTTTTTGAGGACGGCGAGTGTATTATCAAAGAAAAAGACGAAGCAGATTGCATGTATTTTATTGAGGAAGGCAACGTACGTGTCGCCGTCTCCGATGGCAAGGCCGAGAAAGAAATCTCCATATTGTCAAAAGGAGGGATCTTTGGTGAGCTGGCTTTGGTCATGAAACAAACTCGCTCCGCTTCAGTTTATTCTAAAGGGAAAAGCAAGTGCGCACGCTTGAAGGTTGAAGCATTTGAACGTCTTCTTGGGCCTTGTATGGACATTATGAAGCGAAATGCTTCTCACTACGAAGCGCAGAGGAAGAAACTAGGGCTTGATAAGTGAGGAATATCTGGGGTCACCACTGTGTGGCGAGGATATTTCACCATCTGATATAGCAAACACCTGCTCACGGTTATGAAAAACACCATCTAGACTTTTCCTCTCTCACAATTCTACCTAGGAAGTTTTAATTAAATATATACTATGTGTTCGACGAAGTGAAAAAAATGTTTAAATTCGGTAATTTTTTCCCCTTTTTCTCCATTTTTTAAAGGTTATTTCATTCTAGTAACCGCTGTAGTTTAGCAATTTTTGAAAGTAGTGTTTCGTTTGCAGTGTGATGTGCTGAATTATAACTGTTTTATTTCGTGTTGTAATTAGGTATACAATTTACCCAAGGCGTAACTTAGTGAAGCCTTGAAAGTAGAGAAAACCAGAACACAACTCCACAAGGAAAATGCAGTTTACCTTTGTGAACGAAAAAGTTATTCCTATATTAATGTGAATTGAAATCAAATATTCGGATCATTCCTAACGATATTTCTGTGTCATTTGTATTCGTAGTTAGAAAAAATAAAGTTCAAAAAGGCTTTCATTGAAAGCTCCCAAAGAAATGCCTTTGTTTTATTTTCATTTCCTTTCTTGATTTCAAATCATTTATCCCAGAAAACGAAGCCTAATGTTGCGGCTTCGGTTTCTTTGTTATGAGTCAAGAAACGAATTTGTAATTAAGAAAAAAAAATTATTATTCAATTTCAGCTTGAAATTCTCGGCATGTGATTGGTTGATCGTCTTTATATGAATCACTAGCAGCAGGTTATGTTGTCGGTGGAAAAGAAAATGAATATTCTAATGACGGTTCGTCGGTAGCTATTGGTTCTTTTCTCGGATAAAATACTTGACAGTAGAAACAGATTGTACTACCACACTCACGCCTCGAAAACCACAATCGCAGAAGATCAATGAAAAAAAATTCGTGGGATTAAAATTTGTGCCGACAGGCAACCAAAAAATGGAATGAAAAGAAAAACCGCTCTTTTGCTCATGGCATCAGCTCCAAGATTTAATTACAAAACCGTATCAGACATCCATCCAATCCAGAGTGTTCGAGTAATTTCAGTTTTTCTGAAATATTTTTATTCCTCCCACGGATTTGTTTTTACCTTTGATCATATTTTTTAAAATCTCCGAAGAATTGCGTTTTAAGTAAACTCGAACGCCATTGAGGGTAATTTTGTTATCTCGACGGAAATAGATGCTTTAAGGAGTATGACGATAGCAGTGACGAACAATGGGGAAAGTCTTTCGCAATTTAAGAAAAACCTTGAGTAAACGCGTGGTATAAATACCCCGGCAAGACCAGAGTAGAGAGGACACCAGCCACGGGGGGAAATGTATTGTTTCAACCAACATGGCATGCAAATGGCATAGCGTTGAGCTAAAACAAGTCAAGTCAAGCCAAGGAAGATGATCAAATGAATGATTGCAGTATTCATTCAGACCTTGATTTCAGTTTCTTACTCAGTCAAAAAAGAGGTTTTTGAAACATTTCAGCAAAGGTTTTTTAAAAATTATTATTAGCAAGCAAGAAAGAAAGAAAGAAAGAAAGAAAGAAAGAAGGAAAGAAGGAAAGAAAGAAAGAAATAAGGGGAAAAAGAAAAAGAAAAAAAAAAAAAAAGAAAAAAAGAAAAAGCGCTTTTTTTACCGAGGTCACCGAGGTTTTCCATTTTACATCACAAGCAGTTGCATGCGTCAAAGAATTATCATACATAAATAATTTTTTTCCTGCGGGTTTGTACCGATCAGAATGACTTATTTAAGCCTAACTTTTACTCCAAGCACTTAATCTCTTCCATTAAAGCAGCTTAAATCTTTCAACTAAGTGCCTCACCCAAACCTTGAATTAATTCAACATGTCTCTCACCAAATGCAAATATAAGCTAAATATCTTGTACATGAGACAAACACCACTTAAGACGTCGGCTGCTTGTCGCCAGCTTGTCTTGTTTCACTTTTTTCCACTTTTACACCAAAAAATCTTTCGTACCATTCTTTTCTTTGAATTCTAAATAAAAACTACATTTTTCTATTTCTTTTGTGCCTATTTTTCTGGGTGCCTGGTTAAATGTTAACATAGTGGATGACAGTCGTAATCTTCTTCATCGGATTACTGATGAGATATTATTGATTCTGTTTGATGATCTTTATTGACTCAACCCAGCTATCGCCGCCACAAATGACTCAGGCCGTAATGAAAAAATCTTTTCTCATTTGTTCAAGTTAGTCTTTGACTGTCGTGTCTGAGACTTTCTGATTGTTCGCTTCACGTAAAGGACTTAAGTGGATTATACAATACGTAGTTTTTTCAATACATTTTGACATTCAGAGGTATTATTGGATTTCAAGTTCTTCAGTATAGGATAGAAATGATTGATTGTTGTGTTAAGCTGCGCTTAACGGTTTCCAGGCAACGAGTGCAAGCTTTTAAGAGCAAGACAACCTCCAAGAACAGTTCAATTAGGCTGCCATCTCAAGATGCTTTGGAATCAGTAAAGCTTCTAATTATTCTTTTAACTGAGTTGTTAGTCTTACATATATTTATTAAAACCAATGTTGTCAAGCAGTCCAATGAGCATGCTCTTGGTATCATTCTCTTTCTCTGAGCCTGCATTGCTTGTAGTCTCGGTTACCCAGACCCCTCTCGGCCAACGCTTTACTGAAGAGATAGGATTTGAGAGAATTGTTAATTAAGTTTTGTAATATTCAAAATGGCGCCCGCCTCGCTTTGGATTAGACGAGCTAGCCATTGATTAGTTCATGTACAAAGGACGCAATATAACGTAGTTCATGTATTAACCGTCGTCTGCTGCCCCAAATCTGGTCAGCCATTTTGAATATTACAAAACTGTCAAAACCTGATTAACAATTATCTCAGACCCTCTCTCAACAGTAAAGGGTTGGCCAAGAGGGGTCTGATTAACCAAGAATAGCGTTCGGCTTGCATTTTGTGTGTGTGTGGGTGTGTGTGTAACCTGGAGAAGAAAAGATCTTTCTGCGAATCCTCAAACTCAGAGCCGGACATTACTGTTTCGATCTTCGCGGGATTTTTTCATAATAAATCCTTTACCAGCCGTTGTTTGATAATCTCAACCTTAATTATATCATTCATATTCCATCCATTCTACGATACAACGAAACAAAAACACGTAACTTGTGAACGTATCGACAAGTTTGTTGCCGCAACCGTTGCGAGTGAGTTCTACTTCTCCCGCAACGGTTACGGCAACAAAATTGCGAGATACTTTTGATATGTTACACTTGGCAGTGTCTCGCAATTTTGTTGCGAAAAGTAGAACTGAGTTCTACTTCTCGCAATCTGGTTACGGCAACAAAATTGCGGAGAAACTTTTGGTAGGTTACACTAGGCTATGTCTCGTGCAACTTGTTTCGCAACAAAATTGCGAGACAAGTTTTAAGGAAAATAAACCAAATCACCTTGGGCGTAATGTTTACCCATTTCAGACCACGTGTCATTCCCTTGAGAATACGATTCTTTGTTTGAGGATCATCCATATTAATGTTAAACAAAGAAACGAAACCCAAGGAAATGACACTTGGGTCTGAAATGGGTAAACATTACGCCTTAGGTGATTTGGTCTGTTGCTTGGAGTAACAGCACCTTAAGCCTGCCTGCATTGATGCCGTTAAATCAAAACTGAATACAAGCTAAATAATGATGACGGAAAATGAGAATTTCTTTCATTATTAATGCATCGACACACCTGCACCTTGCCTTTTTGCGATTACTCTCTGATAGGTTTTGGAGTAAATACATTTGCGGTAATGATTTTATCCCGCCCTCTTTCATCATTAATGGGAGCACAATCTTATTGGTGAGTATTTGAGATCTGCAGCTCACGCCGTTGCTTAATTACGAAGTAAAAAAATAAAATAGAATGTCGATTTAGGAATGAGTCAGTTTGAAACACCATCATAGCGTGATGTAGGAGGACAATCTCACAGCTTACAGACATCTCACATCTTGTCTGGACAACTCGAGTCATAACTATTAATATTTTCAAGGATTTGGGACTGAATTTCAGCTGACTGAATCGCCTGTGTGCAGAGTTATAGTTTTTCTTGAGGTGCCGTGAATGAAATGTTGAGTTTGAAGAATGTATTGTTCTTTGTCGGGTTCTTCTTGATTGGAGGATCTCAAGCTACCATTTCCAGAAGTATTTTTATTGGTAAGTAGATTTTATTGAGTAATGAACGCTTCCACTTACATCAGATTTTGACTTATCCCGACTTTAACGGCACTAGTCCTCCAGTTCGCGATTTTTGCCAAATTTAGGCACAGTACGTTACTATGGTAGAATAAAAGTTTTGATATAGTTATGACAAGTCACTGCTATGCACTGTTTTATCCGCATTCTTTTATCTAATTAAACTCGACTTGATTCAACTCAGCTTAGCGCAATTTTATTTCATCATACTCATCCAATAAACACTGATTGACTTAAATATACGTTATGCTCTGAAAGCCATCATCTGATCTTTATTTTAGTAGAAATAAAACGCTCTCCCTCCTAAAAGGTTGAGATTATGGAAAAGATGATATATTTTGTTTATACGCTGCAATTTTTTTAATGTCCATCTTTGAAAAGGAAGCGCAACACGAAAAAAAAAAAAAAAAAAAAAAAAAAAAAAAAAAAAACCTGATGCGCAAGGGGGAATCGTTTTCTCTCATTTCTTCTTTCATTATTTTGCTTGCGCTGAGATTTCGCCCGTTAAAAATACTGAAAAAGTAAGTTCATTTGTGGCCGCACTTGCTTCGCTTACGACAATCTTGCAATGCTAGCAGATATTCTTGAATTATACTTTAAGGTCTTGCATTCCGTCTATAGTTACCTACTTTCTTGAAATAAAGTTTTTGAACAAAAGAAATGAACCAAACAACTAGTACTTTTTTAAGCATTGTAAGTTTTTCTTGATCAGGTGTTCTTTATAACGGCGAATATGAAAGCTTGGTAAACACACTAAGGTATCTGATCAACTACGAAATCAATGCCAAGTTTCTTCCTGAAGCTTATCTTCTCAAGCCAATCATGGTCAAAGCAACTGGAAACAATCTGCTGTCCAGAGGTAAGCTAGCGCTGCACCATCACCATGTTTACATATGTTACAATTCTTTTCCAAAGAGAAACATTGTAGATCCATTTTGATTTGAAAATTGTCATGGGATAAGTTTTTGTCAAAAGAATTCTTAACCGCTTTCTCTTCAAATATGGCTAAAGGAATGTTTTGACTAACACTCCCTGAGCGCTAGTTTAGTAGAAGTTTTAGCAGGAAAAAAACCCCTGGTGTTCAAAATCTCAGGCTGTCATAAAAGAAATGGTCAATGCTTAGCGTGTGAAATCAAGTATTGGATTGCACGATTAAATACCCGGTACTGGGGAGAGGGATAGGGCGTTTTTAGGGGGATTAGGTGACATTCAAGACTCGCGCGCACGCAGGTGTTTGGCCAGAAACCACAGGAAACCCAAAATAGCTTGTTTTCCTTCACTGCATATAAAACTATTATGTTCATGCAAAGTGCCCCTCAAATTTGATGCAAATGAATCAAAAGGAAATGCTTTCTGGGTCTTGAGAAAGAAAATAACAAATCATATTTTTTCAATTTTTTTTCAGAGATAGCAGCGAAACTTTCCACTGCTGTTTGTATCTTTGACTTGTATTCTAATGACCCAGAAGCCTTTGCGCTAAGTGACATATTGAAGATACCGCTGATCACAGCTGACAATCTTCGAGATGACCCTCCCAACAAATACGTGTTGTCAATGCGCCCGCATTACTCGGTCATTAGCCAAGCCCTTTATGATATAGCCATGTATTTCCGATTTGATGAAGTCGCTGTAGTGTATGATGGTAAGTAGTATTGGCTGACCCCTGTTGTACTTACAGGTCGCATGGTCGTATCCATGACCACAAGAGACTGACCCCTATAGAGCTTCAAAATGTGACGTCACTTGTATTAAAATTTACTTCCGGGACCTATATGATAAGAAAAAAGTTCTGGGAAGGTTTTTCTTACTTTTTCCTCCCTAGCAGGAATTGTTGTACAGAGTTCTGATTGTTGCAGGGTGGGGGATAAGTTGTAGGGAACAGTTTTGACTATAATTCAGCGGTTTTTGAGGCTAATTGAAACCGGAAAAAACCGCGTTATAACTTTAAAGCTCTATCAACAGCACTTACTGATCGCGTGTCCATATCTATGGAAAGGGTATCAGAGCCATTAAATCAGAAGTTAAAATATAACGTGAACGCCATTCATTACTTCTGGATCGGCATTGATGGCTGCATGATGCTCAAATGTACTATTTTTCATCGCCACATAATCACCTTTTCAAAATTGATAGTTGAACAGCACTTTTTGAGCGAGTCTCCAACTTCAGCCCCACAATTCTGTGCAGCACGAGTTCGTTTCCAGTCCTCCGTTGAATTTCGGAAAGGCGAATTGGCTTGTAACATTTCTCACTTTGTTTCTTCCCAGTACGAATGACTCGTCTTGCGTCACATTTCTTCGCCAAAGCTCGTATTGAAGACAGATTCAATGTACGGTTGATACCAGAACTTGACCTTGAAGATCCTCAAAAGACCGCCTCGTCTCTTCAGGTCTTGCTAACCACCTACATCAAGAATGTCATCTTGATATGTGATCAGAAAGATATGGCGCACATCATGAACCAAGTACAGTATAACACACACTTAAGCCTTAACCAATGCATTATTTTTACCTATTTCAAGCCTATGTTTTCACTTTTGGAGTTTATAATTGTACGTGTTCTAACTAGAGTCAGTTTTCATATCTTTCTTTCTTTCCTTACAGGTGTTGCACGTAGGAATAAACGAGGAAGGCTACAAATGGATTTCATCAGATGTGGTGAGTTTACTTAGCAATAAAGTAGTAAAGAGTTTTTGCACGAGTGGGAAACGCACGGTACTGACATAAAGTAACATTGCAATAGCTTCTCGTTGATTTCGTGTACGTCATCTGAGCACAACTGATAGTATTATGCTACGCTTTGTAGAAATTGATAGAAATTGATATTATCCG
>JAADYU020133103.1:0-11487 GCA_011763375.2 Heteractis magnifica | reverse complement strand
TCCCCACCCCTCCCCCCATACTACTCATGTAAGTTCTGAGTCTTAAATTCAAAATCAATTTTCAATTTTCAATTTTCGATTTTTGATTTTGAAATTTGACTGATAATATTTCAATTTTGAAGTTTCACTTCTGATTTTCCATTTTCCATCTTCAATTTTTCCTTGAACACTTCGAAACGCCAGCAAATAGGGTTGGTTTCAATTTCTAAGTACGTAGGAAAACGATTGGCGGAATGGTATACGCATTGGAAATACATACACAATACCAAATTTGACGACATGCAGAGCTGCTGAATAGTGCAGTGAAAAACGATTTATCGACAAAATTCTCAATTCTAGGAGTCGATAGTGAACTTTGTTTAGTCTGGGCTGAGTCCCTTGTCTACGTAAATTGGTGGCACGCTTTCGAAATTCATAATGGAACATAACTTTTAAAAAATTTCAGAAATTATTAGAGGCAGGGCTGTATTATATATCATTCTTGCGACGTCTTGATTCATTTGAACGGAGATTAGGACAATAATGAGCTTGTTTTCCTTTTTCCTGATTGGATAAGACCACAGCTGATAAATTTGAATATGTATATCACCTCACGTTGTATCAATGGTTCGGTCGAGAATCGTAGAATCGAGACCAAATTATGACTCACAAATCCCGAAAGAAATGTTGTGAAAGTTTGGATTAGTTTTGTGTCGAGTGATTTTTACGAACGTCTCGTCAAAATGGGGAGTATTTTCAAACGTAAAGGCTTGGGGATCGTGACAGCCGTTCTGTCTTTCGGCGCTTTGGTGATGATTGTAATGGCGCTGGTTACTAAACACTGGGTCACTGCTTCTCTTCTTAAAACAACTGGTAATACGACAACTTCGGGAGGAACCAAGAGTTTTGGTTTATTCGATGGATACAGTTCAGTCACATACGGTATTGGCCATCGAGAAAGAGAGTTTAAAGGTAATGCCTAATATACCAAAACATGCATCGTTGATTCATACAATGCGACCCTGTTTTTCAAAAAAACTAAATCCAACTTTGAAATCTCTTATTTTGTAGTATAAGTAACAATTATAGTCCTTCAGATTCCCAGGTATTCTAGTTTTGGGCACCAGTTTTCAAGAGAAGATTTAAAATTTCAATCTGAATATACTCGAATTCCCTAAGGAGTCATTTTCTTTACCGTAACATTTTTTCTTAGTCTCCTTCGCAGCCGTTATTAGTGTCGGGATCCCTCCCGACATTAATAACGGCTGCGAAGGAGACTAATTTTTTCTTGGACATCAATTAATGTCTCACTTTTTAAGACTATAAAAATCATACTTTTTTGCTGTAATTTTCCTATGGTTTCAGCAAGGATATACTCTATATAGCATTTTGCAATAATATGTTTTGATATTTGTGGGTTTGGCTGACAAACACTTCTCTAACTTCTCAAAATAAAACAGCTTGAAATACCACAGAGTGCTTGATTACTACTGTGGCCAAAAAAGCACTCTTGAGATTTTTAACCTTGATCGCTTATCCCATAAAAAAGCGGTATTTTCGTTGTGTTGCATTTTTGAATGTAAGCCTAGAAAAAGCGAATGACTAGTGCTCAGATGGTATAATTCTGGTATTTGTTTTCACCATATTAATATTTAATTTTTTATGCATATGTTTGATTAAATTGATTCGTTTCTGGTTACATAGCATATAGAGATTCGTATTCAAACTGTAATACCCCAGCTTCATCATATGCTAAATATAACTTACTAAACTCCATGCCATATCATTTCTTAAGCCTTAACCACGAACAAATTAGTTTGTAAAGCCTATGATATGCTTGAGTGAATGAAAAACTCCAGATCTTTTATGATTTGAGTAAACGTAATAATCTTTTTGACATACCTTCTGTTAAAAGCGTACTATGTTAAGTTAGATAACTGGATGGACTCGGTTAACATCAGGAGTAAAGAAATTTTGCGTTTTATAGTTCAACCTTTCTTTGATAACCCAGGGAAAAACACGGAAATTTTGTTCACTAACATACTAGCTAAAAGCTACAACTCAGCTCATCTTATCTGGTTTGACACTTGGATAAGCAGACAAAAGGAGTTGCGCGAGTGCTGTAAGATTTGAATCATCCGGCTACAGCACTTAGTAGTCCAGTACGTATCCACGAGTCAGAAAAGGTTTGAAGAAACAAGTGCGGTTGTCTGATATGTTGCTGTTATTGTTGGATCTTTTCTAAGACCTTCAAAACGAGCCAGTGCACACACTGATTCTTTGCAGTGCGCTACTTGTGCAATTTTAAAATTTAGTCATCAACTAGAACACTTGTAGTTTCTTAACTATTTCACTGCCAAACACCTAAAGTTTTAAACCAATGAATTAAATATGAAAGAACTTGAACGATGTTTTATTTTCAGTCAAGGATGAGTTTGAAGGCGTGGCCAATGACAACGTCATGTGGGCAACACTTGGGTTTTGTCTTCTTAGCATTCCCTTCATCTGTATTGGTATTGGTATGGCCTGCTATAACGAGTTCTCCAAGCCCAACCTTGTTGTCTGTGGAACTATTGGCATCTTTGTTGCTTACGGGATAGCTTGTAAGTAAATTTAGAGGTCCATACACACTGGTTTTGCTCCAGGGGCAGGATCCCGGGTCAATAGACCTTATTCGCTTGGGCGTATTTGTTTTCCCATTACACTAGGTCACGTGTCATTCCTTTAGGACTTTTTCCTTTGTTTAATGGTAACGCTTGAGAAGATACATTAATATGGATAAACCTCAAACAAAGAATCGTATTTCCAAGAGGTCTGTATTGGGAAAACATTACGCCCAAGCGAATAAGGTCTATTTGCACAACTAATACACACGAGAGAGCATGCTGCGGGAGCTTACTGCATGGTGTGGTCATGCTCGCTGATATTTAACCAGTTTAATATTAAGGAGCGTGAGCCGGGGAAAAAATTCTGCTCCCGCCTCAACCTTTCTTATATGAAATCTTTGGTATACACGAAGGAGCAAAATGACCGGCCTGGAGCCTGCTCCCGGAGTAAAACCCTTATTGTGTATAGGCCTTAAGGGCACGACGCGCGGTGCAGTTGTTGCACACATCGTTGGACGAGACTACGAAATTGCACCGTGTGACCACCTCTGAACGGTTGCGCGCAAGATCAAATCATCGTATGAACAAGAACACGTCTGCAAACTTTTTTCTCATAATGGCTTGATGCTTGTAGCCAATGAAATGTCATTTCTGTTGTCCTGCTGATCAGAATGCTCACTGAAATTTTTAGTTTGTTTTGTTTGAATAATTGTTTTGTTGCAAGAAAAGGTGCTATACGTGACATCATTCTATTAAATCCTGTTGCCAGCAATGTGTTGTGCATATGATAACACTCAGTTTCACCGTATGTCCGGGTCTTTATTATAAACTGCAGGACGGACGCCCGCAAGATAATCGTGCAACTTGTCGACTGCGCAACATGTATGACCACTCTGCGCGCATCAAGTTTTCCTCGTTGCAAAGAGTAGAGCCCGCCGAATGGCTTCTACCGTTCGTGCAACAACAAAGGATGATCTCCACCCAAGCACAGTAATACATTTACCCTCAAGCCTACCGCAAAGAAGAAATCCTCTTCATTTAGTGTAATAGACATTAATTTCCCAAATTCGCTTGGATGATCCGCGAAACAAAGGTTTCAAGTCGAGGATGGCCTTGATATACCTTGGGTGCCAGAGGTCCTCTCGCTCTGTGGGCGGACGGCGCCGCAGGCGCCAAAGAGCGTGAGGCCGGAGGCCGATCGCGAGAGAACCTCACTCTCGCGCCACCGAAACCTACGACCGAGAAGCACTGGGGCGAGAGAGCCTCTGGAACCCAGGGTAGCCTTGATAAACAAAAGAATCAAGTTCAGTCTCGACTTGGAACCATTTGTTCCGTGATCATCCAAGCGAATTCGGGAAAGGTGTATTTTATATTTTCATAGCTGTCGTTATGCAGCAAGTATTGGAATGCGCCTATGCATTTTCTAATTATTTGAATAAACATTTACAACGTCTTTTTAATTTTTTCTCCTTAGTTCTGCTGATACTGTTTGCCGTGGCCATGTATGGCATTCTCTTCGAAACTCAACTCAGAAAGAACGTACTGCGTCAGGAGGATAAAAAAAGTGGCTTTACATCTACGGATCTGGCCAGTCTGAATTACTCATTTTGGGTCCTAATGGGTGCTGCTGGTGTTGTTTTATTGAGTCCTTTTGTCTTTCTTTTAAGTAAAGCTCACTTAACACACTATTTTAAAACAGAACCAAAGTCACGTGAAGCTGCTGTCGCTGATGGAGTGATGTTATATTAATTCTATCAATATCCACCTCACTGCGGTCAAACGTCGTCTGTGCGTGCGTGGGCATTACTGTAATTCTTGGCAATAAATGTCGCTTCGCCCAGGGCGTAATGTTTTTCCATTTCAGACCACGTGTCATCCTCTTGGGAATCCAATCTCGTCCGGAGCAGAGTGCTGACCAAGAGGAACGCAGGCTCTGGGGACAAGAGTAACCTCGTCAGTCGCTTTCAGTGGTCTTCTTGCCTAACGCATGCGCAGCCGTTTGACTGCCGATTGGTGAGTTTTCATGCGCAAGCCACGAAAAAGTGTGGATGAACCAATATTATGTTTTATAGGGTCTATAGGGAATACAGACTCTGCGCGTCAGTGAAAATGTGCAATACTTGCTTGCGGTCTATGTTACCCCATAGTTTTAAATAATTTACAGTTCTTTGTAATTTATTGTTAATTTTGTAGCAAATGTACGAGGCAGGAAAAATTGGAAGTTAGTTTTTAAAGATGTATTAGATTTTCAATTCCATAATGAAATATATTACAAAAATCATTCAAAAATTCTGGTGTAAAAGAACCAACTTGTGTCACGGAGAGAGGACACAAGTTTAACGAACACTGAAAACATGGACAAGAAGTAACCACGGAAAGTTTGTAATTTTTCAGTATTTCCAAGAGACCATGGTTCATGGTGACTGGGGTAATCTTCATGGGAAACCCAGGGTCAGCCAATCAGATTTAAGATTAGAGTAGGAGTTTCTATTGGCCTTACAGTTCAAGATTAGAATTATACGGCCTCATAACTATCACGGCAATTAATTTATTTGAAAATGCTAGCAAAAATGATGACCCCGCATAATTCCAGTTTCAACTTTGACAGCCCCAATAAACGGTGTGATAAAGGTCCAAAGTTTTAATTGGGAAAACCATTTTTTGTGTTCTAGGTTAGCGGTTATGGTAACGATGCACTTAATGAGATATTAATATACTTATGTATTCAAAAAAGTTTTAAAATAACGAAGCAATTGAAGTATACTCATATGATATCTTTTAGAGATGCTAAAAATGTAAATACACTCCTTATATGGAATATTATTAAACAAATTTTAACGAATATTTTGTGAAATATGTTTAGTTAAGTTTGAAGGCTGTATCAACTTTGTAGGTTTTGATCATCCATTATCTTTATTTCTTTCTTTCCTTTCCTTTCCTTTTTCTTTTTCTTTTTCTATTTCTATTTCTATTTCTTTTTCTTTTTCTTTTTACTTACATGTAACCCTTTTTCTTTAGGATTTCCGATGCAGTGTTGAGTGGTTTGAAAAGAAAAGTTCCCGTATATGAATGTTAAATTTCGGTCTGTTTCTGACATACCCTCAGGAATCTTCATCGATTATCAGTCCTCTCTTAAAGGAATTCCCGTCACTTTTCTCATTTCTAGAGCTGACCTTTATTTGGCTCCCAGCCGGAGAGTGAATAGACGCAAAAAATACACTCATTGTTATGAAACAGAAATCCTTTGAAATGACGAAAGTATATAGATTGTGTAAGCTAAAATGCGGTAAAATAATGATAACATAAAATCAAGGGAAAAAAATTTTTTTAAGGAATGGTCAATGACATGGTGATGATAGATGATGGTGATGATGATGATGATGATGATGTCTCGATTTCTGCCCGGAGGGGCGCACTGAATACTGGGAATCATATTTGCGCGTGCGCAGTGGTGCCGTTCGGTGCTCGGTAAATCATTTGGCTGTCGTGGAGGCCATGAATCTATCAAATTCTTAACCCTTCTACTCCTAAACTACTGCCCACAACAGACACTATTCATTTTTAAACTAAAAATTATCAAATGAGCTTCTTTGAAAGCCAAAATTCACGGGTTTATGTGGTAAGAGCGCTCGAAAAGACCCGACTAGACAGAGGTATCCCACTGGACTTGTTCGGCTATGTCTCGTCATGAAGGTACAGAGAAAACACAACCATTTATTGCTTTCGATTGAATGGTTTATCCTGAAAATGAACTAATATTAGCATTGAGCTTCACTGGGGGTAAACAATTTAATCAGCCAAACGATTTATTGTTATTGATTGATGCTTTGGGAATGTCTAATGGTTGCAAAATCGAGCATTGCGTTGATTTTGGTCCAAATTTCATCGTATTGTCTTCATAATCCACTACGAAGTTCTCGTTTCCGTTTAGTTTTGTCTGTTATGAACTACTATCATACATTGTTAAGGTTATGTTAACCTCCCGTGCTGTCTTGATTTACAATGCCCACGATATCGAAAGCGAGGATAGTGAAAATACAGGCTTCTTTTCTTGTAAAGAGAAACAGGAAACAACGCTCAAAAGATTCGTACATTTTTTACACACATTATTGTGTGTGTGCTAATCTATAGACTATACACTTATCAAATTTTGTACTTTCAGCTGAATGATTTAGTAGAAAATTTAATCAAGACCCAGAATATTATCTGGTTCATTGTCAATGATCCTTTCTTTCCTCTGGAATAGTTACTGATAGTAAATGTCAAATTCTTGACTTTGAGGTTTTTAGCTGGCATGTTAAGGTTTTCAAATGTACTGCAGGAAGTATAGGTATAGTCTAGCTTGGGTACAAACATATCATGCCTTATGTGCTGTTGTTTGATCCCAAGCTACACTCAAAAATAATGTTCTGAAAGAAAAGACTGAAATATGATTAGGAAATATAAAAGGATCTGGTGTCTATATACCGCTACATAAAGATTTCTGCATTTCTGCTACAGTATGTGAGAAGTTAAGGAGCTGGTAAAGAGACAGTGAAGTGTTTCTCTAACTTTATTTGACTGTGTACTCTTTGATTTTCAGAAGGTTTAAATTATAGTATACACCTACTTCAAAAAGGTTGTCAGTAGGCAATCTGGAATCTAAAAACTGAGACACATAATAGGCCACTTGCACTAACAGGTCATGGGACCACCACCCCCTTAAATCAAGCACCAGTGCCAAAATGAACTCCAGAAATTGAAAAAGCATCTTGATATTAGTAAGAAGTTGAGGTTTCAGCTAAAAATGTTTGACACAGGAGAAATGGCATGAAATATAAAATTAATATTTTTTAAGAGTTTGTATGAAAAAATTGAACTGCACAAGCTTGCTGTCCAGCATATTCTCCTATACAAATCCTAATATAATTTTTGATTTTATATTTCCTGCCATTTTTCCTGTGTGAAACATTTTGAGCTGAATTTTCACCTTCTTACTAACATCGAGATGCTCTTTCCATTTCTGGACTTCATTTTGACATTAATGGTTGATTTAAGGGGGTTGTAGTCATGTGACCTGTTAGTGCAAATGGCCCATTGGCTAGCACAGGCCATCTCTCAAAGGTGGTGTCGTATTTTGCTAATTACTGATTGCAAACTACTAAAAAGGAAACAATTTGAAAATAAAACTTATTTTAAAAATGAATTCACAGCTCGTGCCCTCAATTCCTCAGTCTCAGATTTCAGATTTCAGATCTCAAGTGACAACATTTTTTAAATAGGTGTATATACATCAGTAACCATCTCACATTGTGTCTCAGTTTTCAATATTTTGAAGCAATGAGATCAAGCGTTGTGTGTACAAAATCTTTATGCACTGATATAGACACTTGTGTTGCCATTTTTCTGCCAATCAGAGCACATTCCACATAGTTATAAGAATGTATAAAGCAACTAATCTGTGTTTTGATTGACAGGTGTGAGTTGTGATGCATGTAATAAGGGCAACTTTAGAGGCAAGCGTTTCAAATGTTTAATTTGCTATGACTACGATTTATGTTCTACTTGCTATGAAAATGGGGCAACTACTACAAGACATACAGCTGATCACCCAATGCAGTGTATCTTAACTAGGGCCGACTTTGGTAAGTCAGCTGGTGAAGTTGTTCATCTGTTTACTACAAAACAATAATAATTTTCCCATTACATAATAGCAATTCACTGATTGGCCTCTAGCCATCATGTGGTATACATTGCATTACAGTCACCGAAAAGTTCAGACATTGTCTGATTGCTGTATAAATTAATGTACTAACTTTTGAAAATATTATCAACTTGATTTATTTGGCTTTCTAAATATCGCCAAAATCTTGTTATTTAACCCTGATTTAAAATGTCCTTGCTGTTTTTCAGGAGAAAAAATTAACAAGACATGTTGATAATTCATTCAAAGCTAGTGCGTTTGTACAGCAATCAGACAACATTGTCCAAACATTTTGGTGACAGTAACACAAATTAGCACAAATTACACCACACGATAGCTAGGGGCCAATTAGTGAATTGTAATTTTCTCCCAGGGAGGAAGTCCCATTTATAATCTACATAGGGATATGCTCCTGGATAAAGTATGTTTTTGCAATATTGATCTTAGATACATGAAGGGTGTACACCAGTATTGGCATGTCCAAGCATTAGATTGGGCATTGCAGTTTGGATTTCTTATTGAAATGAAATGTAAAGGTTTTCAGCTTATTCTGACAACCCTTCAGTTTTAAAAGTATTGAAGTATGATGTATTGTCTTTTGAAGCATGTGCTTTTATTTTTATTTTGGCACTCAGGCTGAAATGCTAACTGTATTTGGTTTGCCAACCCATATTTGCTGTGCCTGTCAATTAGCTATCACTGTATTTCCTTACATCAAATCATATTCATTGAATATCATACTTTAGTGGGCAGGAGGAACTTTGAAGTTTGAAGTTGTGACAGAATGTTGCCACTGCACTGTTCATGGGTAGACCATGCACAGATAGCTTGTGTTGCATCTGAACAAACTGTTTGTTCAATGAGCAGGCTATGCACAGACAACTTTCTACTTTTTCTGCAGTCTATTACAAATTCTCACTTATGTTCTGTTCTCATGAGCAACGGCCACACGGGCTGAAATATCATTGCTTTTGTAGCAATATAGGCTTAACAAGTGGCAATTTAATTTTGAAATTTTAAATTTAGCAAAAATATTTTTTCATTGGGATAATGTCTCTTTTTTTTTTTTTCCATTAGATCCATGCTAGTATTCAATCTTTCTACAAAACATTGTAAAAAAATATTTATCCCTATGAAAAAAAAAGAAAACATTCTTCGCTAAATTTCAAATTTCAAAATTAAATTACCACTTGTTCTTGTTGTTTAACAAGTTAAAGTTGTATTGAAAAGCAGATATTATGGATGCAAGCAGATGAGATCCAAATGAGACAATGTTATATTGACCCAATAGCCTCACTTATATGATTCTTGAAACAAAAGAATGTCTGTGTGCTCAACTGTAGTAACAGCCATTCTGAATCCTTTTCTGTTGTAATTCAATTTGCCATCTAAACATCATGGTGGTAAAATCAAAAATCCAATACCTGGTTCTTTTCCATAGTCTACTTGCCAAATTTGAATAACACAGTATAAATAGCTACTCCTGTCAATCTTACATGTTGGTAACTGAATTATTCCATCTGTAGATCTATATTATGGTGGTGAAGCATTCACAGCTGACCAGCCGCAGGCTTTTACTTGTCCATACTGCAGTAAAATTGGTTTTACAGAATCGTTGCTACAAGAACATGTAACATCAGAACATGCAGATGCATCAATTGAAGTGGTTTGTATTTTACACATCTTATTTTCTAACTAAACACTTTCTTTTTGTTGCTGGTATAATAGTCCTGTTTTGTATTCAGAAATAACCACTGTAATCCTTGCCTACAGATTCATTTGTACAGGTTTAGCCTTGTTTAAGTGCAAATAATTTATAAATAGCAATGATAATGCAAAGAATGTACAACTTAAACAATACAAACACTTTTAAATTCCACAGACTTTCACTTGTATCTAGTATGAATAACTTACCTATAAACCAGGCTAACCCTGAACAAATGAGTCTGTGGTCATTATAAACAGTGGTTTTATGGAATGTGAAACTGGACAATTGTCCTATTTTATCATGGCCTCACATCAAAACAATCTATTATTCAAATGTCCACTTGTACAATATTTTCTGGCTCTAAATTTCATTTGCATCTAATGATTACCAGTTATACAACACAAAGCCACATGCCCATGGCATAATGGACACGAAAAAATATAAAGAACAATTAATAAACATAAGAGTAGCATGAGGCATAACCAAGTGCAACTCTAGCTGTTAAGAGTTATTTATATTTTCTTAGAAGCATCTAGTGGTCATGGGCAAGTGGCCTTGTGTTGTCTGATTGATTTATAATATAGCTTGGAAAACTATAACACAAGTGTGCAGCTCATGGGGAAATAGTTTATAGGTTCTTAACCAATCAGAGTGCACATTATATTTGTGTTATATTATAATTGGAAAAAGTGGGATCGACACCAACTGAATATGACATCATCATCATCATCATCATCATCATCATCATCATCATCATCATCATCATCATCATCATCATCATCATAATGATAATTGATATTTATACATGTATAATAATGCTGATACAAGTATGCCATATTTTTAATGTAATAGGTGTGTCCAGTTTGTGCCGCGCTTCCTGGTGGAGATCCTAATCACGTCACTGATGACTTTGCTGCACACCTTACTCTGGAACATAGAGCTCCAAGGGACATCATATCCTTTCTAAATTTAGACAAAACATTTATTTTATACAATATTTAAGGATAGATTATTTATGAAATAAGTATAGATTCAACTTGTATTAGCCAATATCTTATCCTTAATAATTTGTTACGATGAACCAGGTAGTGGGAGACAAGTAAGGCGAATGTTTCACCCTGGTCGGGGAGGCATGCCAAGACCTCCAAGACCAAGAACTTCAGCTATGAATTTTAACAGTTCAACCAGCAGTTCCCTTGGACCCACAAGCTCTTCTTCAACTTCTAGTTCTAGCTTTAGAGAAAGCATGGATCCTATTGCTGAACTCCTGTCCCAGTTATCAGGTGTGCGACGAGCTGCACAGCAAGCACAGCCACCAGTACAGTCTCAACTACAACTGCTACAGCAGCAATTACAACTAGAAAGACAGCAAGTGCAACAAACAAGAGAAAGATTGGAGAGACTTCCTCAACGACGGCAAAACACTGCTAGCAATAATCAAACTAGTAATGTAACATCAAGTCAAGAAAACAACAATTCATCCAGTTCTCAGTTTTTATTATCTAGGTCAG
>JAADYU020132992.1:0-11489 GCA_011763375.2 Heteractis magnifica | reverse complement strand
GACTGACTGACTGACTGACTGACTGACTGACTGACTGACTGACTGACTGACTGACTGACTGACTGACTGACTGACTGTGACTGAATGAATGAATGATTGTGAAAAAATAAAACAATGGGTAGAATGATGAAAGAGGGAGGGAGTTAACAAAGAGAATCAAAAAAGAAAGATTATTCATTTATTCACAGAGGTAAGCAAGAAAGCATGCAAGATGAAAAGGGGAACGGCGCCAAGCAACGGGAAGAATGGAGGGAACATACTTGCAATAGTTGCCAGCCACGTGCTGGTATCTGAAGGAATCTGCGTGTGTTCTTCTGCATCAAGACCTGGTACAAATAAACATGGTTATCCAGACGGAAGAGGAAGAGGACAAGGGCAGCACAGAAATATGGAGGGACCCCTAAAGATGGAACTGCCTCTCTTTGAGGAAAAAATTATATATTGTGTAACACTGTATGCTTCAAAAGAGACTTCTTGGTTTGTATAAAAACTTACCTCCAGGAGGCAGAAACCATCTGTAATTAGCCAAGTGACTAGGTTGGACGTTATAATCCTTGACTAACTCGAATAATGACTTGTGCTTGGGTCGACTGCATCCATATAAGGGAACCATGATCTGAATAGAACAACTAGGTTATAGAACATATGTGGAAAGGAGGGAGCTGCGACAACAGCTTATATAACGGCCCTGTACTTAGGTTGGAGAAAATGGGCCCCCAGTTCCCGCTCCTCCCCAGTCCACCGCCTTCCCAATCTCAGAGTAAACAAGGCCGCTAAGCATGTTAAAACACTGAAACTCTGCCGTTTACACTACCGATACAGTAGGAGTCAAGCAAAGATAAAATTAGAAAGCAAGATTTTGAAGATGTACGCTGCGTTAGCGCACTGCGTTCCACAGCTGACAGACCAAGAAAGCTTTGTTTATCGAATCCAAAAGTGCGCATTTACAACACACAACCGGACATGTTCGACAAATTAAGGAAGAAGAAAGTGTCCTAATATAGTCAAATCACATGAGCGAACTGCAAAGCATTGTCGATAAAACCTGCGGCCCCTCACTCTTTGTTTTGAAAATTATTTCTCGCTGGTTTTAGATAATTCACAGGTGAAGTTGCAATCCGTTTAAAGGTTTTGGACTTTTCTGGGAATCAAAATATACTGGATTCAACTGTCAATAGTTTTCAGGTAGAAAAAGGCGCTTGAACATAAAAAATCACAACGGACTGTGATTGGTTAGAAAATTTAATACCGCTCAGCTGGTAGGTGACAATTTTTGCAACTGACAACCACAACATAATGAGCTGCGCTACTTTGTTAAGGTCCGCGTTTTCAAAACACACGCGAAATGATGTTCAAGTAACTAAGTACCATAAATCATACAGAGTCTTCAACAAAATGATGCACAATTCTCACCTCCGGGCTGAGTCCAGAGTAGTTCAGTAGAAGAGTATCAGTGACGTAGAAAAACTGTGCCAGAATAAACCATGTCATATTGAGAGCCTGCTTACTGCCATGCAATATCTTACACCGACCAATCATATCCAAGTACGATCCGTCACGTGATAGCCTGACCATAACGTCGCCGACCTTGAGCACCAGGCAGCGCTGACAATAACAGTATATGTCGCTGCTCATTTTATAGTTCCGGCAGGCGGCAATTATTAGAGTGGAGCAGTTTGAAGATACTTCGTCCGGGAATTTGAACCGCCAACCCACCTGGATGTGGCCCTCAGGTACAGCACTGGGCCATACGTTTGGTGTCTGTGAATGGATATCGAGAAAGCAAGTTAGCCAAACTCATTTCTTTCTGAGGAATTTGCATTAAATTTACACATGGTATATGTTTGCGTCCTGTTTTCGATTCCTTTTGGTCACCGCCAAAAAGCCTACAAAGATGGCTTTATACACCTAGTTCAAAAAACGTTGTCACAGCCGAAGGCGAATAATTCAGTAATTCACCCATTTAGATGCTGTCATTTTAGTCTTTTTACAATAGTAGCAGGGACCGCGGAGCAGTTCTGAAAGTGGGGGGCTAGCTTAGTAAATCCTTATCGCTTGATAGTAGAGCATGTATAGTCATTCTCGTAAAAAGTGGGAGGGTAGGCCCCCCCAGCCCCTCCCTCTCCGCGGTCCCTGAGTAGGCTGCTAGATGCTTCCCAAGATCAAATGTGGGTCCGAAAACTCAGCTAATATCCTGACCACAGACGTTTGCTTTTGGTCTAGGTCTTGCCACTTGTTACTTTTGGCTGTAAAATGTTTTTGAAACAGCTGTATAACTGCAGTATTATAAATTGTAATTGTATTTCTTTATTATACTTGGTTTATAGCAATTAGGAATCGATTTCTGAAGATCCCAAATTAATTTCGTCAGGTGGTAATGTTTTATTTACTATAACGATGGAATCGGAATTTCTCCGGTTAAACTACTAACCTTGGTGTCTGCAGGCAATTTATTTTGTAGAGGTAGAAAATATCTTTTGAATACAGAAAGGTTCTTGTAGTAGGCAAGTACTAACTCTACTTCGTAACTGCCTTTAGGTGCTCCCTCAACCAGTACCCCGATGTTGCGACAAAATGTTAAGATCTTGAGTACCTCTTCTTCTTCCAAATGTATTGCCTGATGGTAAGAAAGGATTTTAAAAGGAAATTTCAAACACAGAGTTATATGGGCGGAAATCCCTGCGCGGTGGTGCTATGCAAAAAGAAAGACTATGTTGCCTTGCGGTCTACGAAAACGAGGCGTTCGGAGTTGACTGGGTCAAAGAGGTGAAAACGGGTGTAATATATAGCATCAATAGACCTTACTCGCCGTTTTCCCATCACAGGTCACGTGTCATTCCCTTGGGGCTTTTTCCTTTGTTTAATGATAACGCTGGAGAAGATATATCAATATGGATAAACCTCAAACAAAGAATCTTATTCCCAAGAGGTCTCTATTGGGAAAACATCGCCCAAGCGAATAAGGGCTATTGCCAAAGCAGTTCAATTTGGGGGACAAAACAATGGAATCTTATTCTCCTGAGAGTCGATGACTGATTGTTTTGTCCTCCAAATTAAACTGCTTTGGGAATTGCTGCAAGGGATCTATAAACGTGTTAAGTTAAAATAATTTTTAAGTCCTATATATTTTTGGAATATTCAGTTAGGAGCTCACCTGGAAACACAACGGTATAACAGCCTCCCTGATAAGTCCCTTGGATACAATATCATCTATGGCTGAGCGCAGTGTCCAATCATTAGGTTTGGTATTTGTAGGCCAGTACCTCTCAAGGAATCCCGCCTTAATAAATCGCGGAACAAATTCTCGTGGTTCTGTATCGTTATGCATACATGCCAAACAATCCAATAAGACACTCGGGTTAACGCACACTGTACGAGTTGGACCAAGATCTTGAGTACTAGCTGGAATTCTGAACACTGTAATACACCCCTGTACATATCAAATTGGAATAGGTTAAACTTTATATGCCTTCTAGTGAGTATATTGCTTCGCACAGAGCTGATTTCGTACGTCGAACTTTTACCTTGCCGAATTCAATGTAAATGAGGTAATAATGAGTAGAAACAAAGGATTTGGCTAATTTGCATTAGATTCGACGCGGCAAAAGTTCAACGTCTGAACTAGGCCTGAGTCAATTGCGCACGTTTCCCACTCATACGAAAACCGCTCTATGACTACGCGTGTTTCCTGGGTACGGTTTTGAAATGTTCATCATGTTTTCCCCTTTGCGATGTGGTCGAAACACAACTTAAAAAAACGAAGCCATTGCTGTCGTGCGACTTCTTGAAGCTACCAACATTTCTTTTTACGTTTTTTGTTTGTTTGTTTGTTTGTTTTGTTTGTTTGTTTTTGTTTTTGTTTCCTTTACTTTTGCGCAGACTACAAACTGATTAGCTCAACTGAACTTACCCTACATTCCAGTATCAACGTTGCCTTCTGTACTTCTCCTGGATCTGTGATCCCAGACTCGGAAGCCAATTTAATGTACTGATCCCAAGGTATCACGACTACATTCTCTTTTCTAAGCCTTAGAATCTCTGCATACAAATAGGTCAAGTTGGTGCTGATTTTTTCGGTCAGTTGAGGAAATAACGATGGATCAAAAAGATGGCCGAAGATTTCATTTTGAACTTCGGTTATTCCCTATAAAGAAAAAATATCAAATTTGAAAATTGAAGTTTAATTAAAGCAGGCTAGCATCCTTCCACTTTTTTATTTTGACCCCCAAAAATGTTGCGCTCTCCAAACTGAATGCAATTTTCCGAAGATTCCAAACTTTAAAGTTTTTAGAAGTTATATTTAGCGCATTTTCGAGGCAACAAGAAGGGGTGCGCATAGGCACTAATAGAACCTCAAATGGCATTTCCTATAGGGTCCCCACGTGCACACTTCTTTTTTGACATCAGTTTCACTAACCGGGATGAAAATGCTGAGTTCCTTCGAACACCCCTAAGAGTTTGGGTAGACCTCCACTACCGATGTAGAACCAGGTGAAATTGAGAGCCGGTATAAAATTTGCGCCATAACCACCACCAAATGTAACGGCTTTGTTGGCCCCTTACCTTTCCTTTTATAGAACTCACATACAACACTTTGTCTGGTAGACGCGGTCTGCAATTCAGCAACTGTTCTAATCTTTGAATTCTTGCACAAATGAACGTGTCGTCTCGCTTATCTGTTGTCCTTGAATCAAAAGAATAAGTTGCGGTTGATGTTATTGTCCACCATCTATACAATTTAGGGACCAGTTATTATATACAGGGTAGGGGGGCCTGATGCAAATAGACTGGGCAAATATTTTCGTGCAATCATGTCTGTATGAATGTTGAGGGGGGGGGGGGAAGCGGTCATTATAAATTACGTTTACTGTAAAGGGAGGGGCAGTAAAAGTTGAGGATTACATTTGCCATTTGCACCAGCCAGCTCCCAACCCCACCCCTCCCTGTAAATGGAGGGATGGTTGTGAGACCACGGAGTTTTTGTGGTAACCGGATAATATACTTACTTTAGTAAGTCAAGTTCAGCCTTTACTTCAAGATAATGCTCTTCCTCTGCATTTTTCAGAGTCTTTAAGACTTGTTCACTAATTTTCGAGTGATCTGTGTCTGAATTATCGGCGTGTGTACCAACAACAATCATAGAACAGCCTGGCGTCTATAGAAACAAAATAAAAAACAATCTTTCAATTGAAGTTTAAAGAATCGAAACTAAACGAACCAAGTTTCTTCAATAATGAAATCTTTTATGGGGGAAAATGGCCTAAATACGTATTAAAATATCACAAAGCAAGCAAGCAAACAATCAAAAATAACTTTTCAACCTTTCCCGTGGCGGGAAAGTTGACGCGTCCGTATTTTGGACATAGCACGCATGCGCTAACGATAAGCGTGTCCTTTAAAACTTGGTTGCTATGGAGACATCCAGTCAGAAAAGGAAAGCCATGCAAATGTCAGCCTGAAATTTTTCTTTTCAGCTAAAGAAAAAGTTTATTTTGAAATCATTTGTCATTTTATTCTATTTTATCTTATTTTTCTTATTAGTTTTTACATAAATATTTCCTCGGATAGTGAAAAACCTCTATATTTCAATTTCCACAAAAATATAATTCTCGTTTTTCTTTCAGGGAAAAACCTGATAACTACTAGAGAACTGACTCAAGTCAAGAACAAGAGCTAGCTCAAGGTATGGCTTTTTTCCTCGACATTGGCTGGTTTTGC
This sequence comes from Heteractis magnifica, assembly GCA_011763375.2. Taxonomy (NCBI): domain Eukaryota; kingdom Metazoa; phylum Cnidaria; class Anthozoa; order Actiniaria; family Stichodactylidae; genus Heteractis; species Heteractis magnifica. The sequence continues at coordinate 5,771 of JAADYU020132992.1, read as the reverse complement.
TTATGAAAGCCCTTACCTGTCCATATTATCTACTTTAACAAAGTACGATGAGTGAAGGCCACTTACTTTGTATTTCTTTACAAATTAAAAGGAGCTTGCGAAAACACCATAAGGTTTTTTCTCACAGAAAAGCTAAATGTGGAACATGATTTTTGAGACGTAAAAAATCAGTCTGATAATCGTTAAAAAGGATTCCTGAGGTTTTCTGACAGCGCATGTGATTGATATTATTACGATAAGACTCGTAAAATATCAATAAAACAGCACAAAACAACAACAAAACTAAAACTAAGTTTATAACTACCTATGTAAACAATAAGATTATTACCACTATATGTTTTATAAAATTACATATTCTGATAAAACAATAGTAGAGTACCTACTTATATACCTTAGTTTGAACCAAAAAGAGCCAGTTAGGCATGTTTTTGATATCCATTGGATTATTTACATTAAACACAAGTACGTATAACGTCTGATCTGTGAAAAATAGTGGATGGAGTCCTTGAATGCACTGAGGAAACAAAACAAACAGAATACTTTGAAAAATTGAGGGCGGAATTGCAAACAAAATTACATTAGTCACATAAAACTGAAAAAATGGCTTTGAAATGCCGATTTCAAAAACCTGCGTAGAAACTATAGTTATTTATTATAGCTAAAAGAACATAGAATGTATCACAAAATACTTGATTATCTCAAACCTTTCGACCTCCACAATCCCATACTTCTATGGTCAAGTCTTTCCATTCATCATTGACTGTCATTTTAAGTGTGTCTTGGTCTACCGCTTCGTCTGAAAGATCAAAAGAGAAAGAAAAAATATTTTTTCTTATTAGATTCTAATAAGGACTCTCAACTTTCCAAAGCTAATGCACTTGAAATCTCTAGACATTTTTTTCAGAAATTCGAAATTTTTCATGAAGATGTGATTTACGAAACATGGCTTTGTTCTTGAAGAAAAACTGCTTTTATGTAACATTTTGTTCAAATTACACTTCACTTTGACATCTGTAAGTGCTCACATCCTCACCCCAACCCACTACCACACACAACTCACCTTTTCCGCCAGAAAATGGTCTCCATCTAGACACATGAACACCTTCTGTACTGGAATCAGCAACAGCTAAAGACGAACTCACCACACATAAAGATAGACTGCTTTTGCCACTTCCCTCTTCCCCTATAAATGCTACCCTGCACGTACAGTGTAGATTACTCTCTTCTAAAAACTTTTTCATAGCTGCAACTCCTTTCACTGTCAATTCCAGTGAAGGGCACTTAAGACCTGTACATCCCTCTACTAAGAGTTCTTTTAGACAAGACAATTTTACAAAGTCATAAGGTATATGTTTCACTGAACAGTGTCGAATATCAATATGTTCAAGATGATGGCAATTCCCTGACAGAGCTATCAAAGATTTCTCAGTTATCTTGAGACACCAGGCTAGTTTGACAGCCTTTAAGGAATGACAGTGTTTAGACAATGAAAAAACAGATTTATCAGTCAATTCATTGCAGCCACATAAGTCTACTGATTCTAGTAACATACATTTGGAACAAAGATTTTCAATTCCTTTGTCTGTAAGGTTACAATAACCAAAATTAATACTTGTCAATTTAGGACATAATATAGCAATATCATGTAATATTTTATCTGTTATTGCTGGAAGTTCACTCAGGTCAAGAGAGACAAGAGACCCACAAATGTGCTTGATAAACTTTTGCAGTCCAATAGATGAGATATTCTTGAATCCAGACAAACCAAAGTGTTCTAATGAGACTGCTCTACTGTCAATAATGGCCAATAATAAACTGTCTTCAAGGTTCCAATCTCCATCATTGTCATCAGCATCATCACTTTCACACGATAAAATTGATAAGGACTTTAGCTCATTACATTTCTTAGTTAAGTTTGCAATACCAGTTTTGGTTATATCTTTGAAACTTCCACTAAATGTGATGTAAGAAAGTTTAGGACAGTGGTCCACAATTTTATCCAATATTCCATCATTAAAATGTTTGTAGCTGTTGACTGTAAGTGAAGTCAATTCTGGGTTTATTAGTTCAATGAGAGACAGTGTATCTTCATAGGTTAGGTTTGCACAATGTGTTAGATGTAAATTTTCTGATGAAGAGTTATCTTCAAGTAGATTCTGAAAAAAGAGAATATTTTTTTAGAATATGCATGTTTATTAAGCAATACAGTTGACTTCTAATTAAGCTTTATAAAATATTTATCCATGTTCTATGCTGCTTTATCAACACACAGGATGCTAAGAAAACACAAGCAAAGTTTAGGACACAAGCCGTAGGTGAGTGGTTCTAAAGATTTTTGAGTGTTTTTGACATCCCAAGTGTTGATAAAACAGCATAGAACATGGAAAAGCATTTTTTAAAGCTTTTATCACAGGTAAAATACTAATATGCTTCCATGGAAACCATGTTTCCATGCTCTCATATCACATCAATTATCCATTATCTCATATTAGCCAATCAGAGCATGCATTATATCATAGTTATTTCATAATAAATATATAAAACACTGTAGTGTCAGACAACCTATACATATAGCAATAAAAGTCTGTAAATCCAGCTTCATTCCATATGTAAATAAAGAAATATTTCTTGAATTACATTAGAATGTACAAAACATCTTCACTATAAAGAGCAAACTAAAACTACTGCTTTTGTCATGAGTTGAAATTTAAAATAATATAATAGCATCTGTTAAATTACAGTTGCAGATTTCTAAGTTAATGAAGAGTGGGTTACAAAACATGCTGTACCATAAAACTGCAGAAATTTGTCTAAGTGATTAGTTTTATCTTCTGTGTCATCAAATTTGTTGGTTTAGAATGAAATGCTGTCAGACATCAATATTGCTACTACTATGTTACCTGGTAACACCACTGTTTACTTCAAAACATTGCCTAAAATTATGGATTAAAGAAAGAATACCTATTCTGAAACTTCAAACTTACCATAAAGTAAGAGAGTAAGTCCATTTGTGTACACATGCATTGAATGAACATAGAAAGTATGTACATAATAAGAAAGTGTCAATAGTAAAACATAATGTAACTACACTCAAAAATACCTTAATGGAATTGAATAATATGAAGGCATCCATATTACTCTGAACATGATATTTGATAAATGTGAAATTTTGTATAAAGTATACAACATACATGTAGTTTATGTATTTATTGCCACAGAAAATGTCACGTACAATTTTTAAAAATTGAAAACATTTAAAAACTGTAGCTAAAGTCAAACACATTTCGAAGAAAAATGGCATATGGAATCGTTTTGCCATGTTTTCTGATAATGGCATCCATGAGAAAAAATATCAAGATAAAATTAATTAAATAAATTTTTACAAAAGAAAAACTGACTATAAAAAAACAAAACAAACAATTTTCAATTTTAATCAAGATGGACATTGGTCAAAATATTATTCAAGACTGACAGGGATTAAAAATGGTTTTTGCACCTAATGCAGAGTAAGGAATATGCATGCAAAATTGGCAGGTTTCAAATTTCAAAAAATGCACATTCTTGTATGGAAAGCGGTGTACAGCACTATATTATTAGCAGTATATTATTTCCTTTCTTGATAAAGATATATATACTATACCAGGTAATAATAATCTACCATTTAGAAGGCCAGATTTTTACCTGACTGTATCACTGTATTAAAAAAATAACATTTTCATAAAAATCTACAAATTCAGATTATTTCACTAACCATTAATCCATACACTAAATGAAAAAATAATGAATAGACTTGATAATCAAACATCAGTTTTCTACTTTCCTGATCAAATAACCAATTTAAAATTCCATTCATGCAAATATGTGTCAAGAAATGAGGCAAATTTTAGATGGTTGAAAAAGTAGTATTTTTGCAACTTATCATTACTTAATAGATAATATTCATAAATTATTTATTAAACAACAGATGAGAATACCACAAACTACTTTTTTTAATCTAGAAAAATAATCTTCCATGACTAGCACTCAAAACAGGTTGCACGAACTTCTTTATAGTAAAACTGTAATAACGTACTCTCTATGCCCTGTATTTGTACTTGAAAAGTGCACTCTTGCAAATAAAAATGACAAAGCACTGATAACATCCATTCTATAGCCAGACAAAATGAAATGTCAACTAATATAAATCTTGTCCTCTTATCCCCCCAAATCTTTATTTTGTCCTTTATTTTGAAACTCATTTTGAAAATCTACTACTACTTAGAATACATATCCTGAATACCATTCTACAAGCCATACAAGCTGCTATGACATTAGACTTGCCCTTATTGGAAACTTAATTTTTCAGAAACAATAATTTAATTTATTACCATAATATTTCAGGATTTGTACAAGACTAGTGAAAAAAGCCAATTTTGCTCAAACTGTTTGAAACAGATTTTGTGTATTTTTACCAACAATACCAGCTTTGTCTTTATTTTTTTTATAAACCTCAAATTGTCTTTCTTTTCTAACCTTAGTTCAGTTACTCAGTTTAAAGGAATCCACCTGTCCCTTTATATTACAAATGGCTTTCAGCAACACCAACATATTCATTACTGAAATAATGGGATATGCAAGTGGGATGTTAAAAGAAATTACAAGAACTCTTACTGTTCCTTTGGAAAAGCTTCTTAATAAATCTTAGGACTCAAATAACATTCAAAACTAAACAGAAACACTTTGTAGAAATAATTTTTGCATTTCATTCACATTCTAATTGCTATATTCTGTAACACGTTTTGAGACAGTCAACTACACTTTAATGGTTTAATACTTTGTGCAGTTCGTATAACATTACCAAAAATGCAAATCATAGCTTGGTATTAAACTCAATCATGATAAATATTGGAGTTTTAAATGAAAAGGACTCAGTCTTAAAGACGAGTATGAGATCTTGTATTTTCAAATTCATGAACTCGCTGTTTCTTGAGCTTTTAAGCTTAAGGAAACAACGCAAATTTCTAATCAAAACAAACTTAGCGCTGTTGTTTTAAATGTAATCATGCCTAACATAACAAAATATTTTTTCCTGTAATTTTATAACCATATGAACAACAGAGATACAAATTATAACCTGATAAAACATGCGATTCTCTTTTCAGCCAACAAGTCACTCGCTGTTTAAAGTAAACATTGAGCTCGAAGGTGATGAAGAGTTTCTTTTCGTTTCGGGTAGTAAACAAAGATCAATAAATAAACAAAAAGATAAGGGGATTTACGCCAAAACTATGACTACAAGACCTAGTTGAGAATATATATATAAATGTGTAGCACAAAAAGGAGAAAACACCGAAAAAAACTAAGTCAAACAGTAAATATGGCAAAGTAAAGTTAGTATGATTGTTGGTGGAGCTCGCCATGGTTACGCCAATCGTACATCAAGAAAAAAAATTAATAATTAAGTTATAGATTTTGCTCTTTGTAATCGGAGAAGAAAAGGGGTATAGCTTCGTTGATTAACAGACAGCCTCGAGCATCCCTGATGTCAAGAACGGATCAAATGAAACCGGAGAAAATGAGGATTTGGATATAACGGGGGTAAAAATCACTATCCGTGCAAATGAGACCTGCTTCTACACAAAGTTAATGGTTCACAAATCGATCAAAAATTTTTAATGGGAATCATTGAAAAACTCTGAGGTGATGTATATGCTACTCTAAGTACTTTAATAGCCAGACTAAGGATTTTCTAGCCCGAATAAAAGAGCTGAGGACCGATCCGTGCTAACTTG
>JAADYU020132881.1:0-11495 GCA_011763375.2 Heteractis magnifica | reverse complement strand
AAATTGAGTGTAGTACACTCAAACTACACGCCAACTACACGCGTGTAGATGTTAAAATACTTCTGGGCTGTACTGTACCTTATTTACTTAAATAAATGCCCCTTGTATTCATTTAAAACTCATCCTTATAGACCTGCCATTTATTTGAACCTGGCATCGAGGTCCAGTATTCCTTTACCTTAAGTTCTTTCTCATTGTAAAGCAGTCTTTGCCTGTAAGGTTCTGTACCAAAGCATTCTTGTATCTTGTGCTTCAGTGATAGGACAGTCATGTTTGCCTGATAAGGAATCACTGTGGTCTCTCCACCCATCATAGAGACTGTAATTGTTTCATTGCCATTGGATGTGGCCAAGGTGGTGCTTGTGATAGCTTGGGGGGCTTCATTAATCTCTGGGAAGAGTCTCTTCAATATGCTGATGCATTCACGGTATCGTTGATTATCCAGAGCAACTGGTTCTGAGCAGATTGAACAGCAACCACTCTTTTCAACATTTTCTGTAGTACACTAAGGTTGAATAAAAATCATCAAATTTACAGGTCTGCTGTGTGCTTTTGTAAGACCAAAGCATTTCATTTTGGCTCATTTGCATCAAATTTGAGGGGCACTTTGCATGAACACAATAGTTTTCGTGTGCAGTGAAGGGTTATTGTATTTATGCAAAGTGCCCCTCAAAGTTGAAAATAAGACCCAAGTCAAATGCCATACTTCACATAAGCCAATAAGGTTTTGCTCATTTGCATTAGGTTGGGCTCATGTGAAGTACAGTGTTTGACCCGAGCCTAAGAAACCATTGAATGACATATTTCATGATGCAGTAGTCAATTGAAACCCCTGGCCCCTGAACCCCAGGACAGAGCGGAAATTAATGCAGCAAGACTGGGGATTTAATATGCATTTAACAGTGTGAATGCACAGGGATACAGGAATTTAATGTGTACTCCTACAGCTTTAACAATTTTAATAGCAACAGCTTCAACAATTTTTACAGCAAATCTTCTCCGGGATCCAGGGAAAAATGATAAATTTAACATGTGAATGTTAAACTCCCCACCAAAGTACAAGTTAACATGTCTTTGGTTTTGAAGATTTTGTTCTGTGTAAAGTACAGCTTAATTCTGACTGTATATTCAAACGTAAATCTACTGTAAATTGAATCGTGAATAAGAAAATGCAAGTCAGTTTATTAGTTGAAATAAGAAATGCCTGCAGTTAACAGGACATAGGATTGTATAATTAGCCTCACTGGCTTAATTATTGAGAATGGCAATTATTAAGGCAAGAAACTCTCTTCCTCGCAAGAAACCAAGTATTCTGTCCTCCTTATATTCTAAACAATCCGTTATAACCAATATTAGAACATTAATATAACTTAACCTAAATACTCACTCTAAGGCAATGTAATGGAGCATGATCACAGTTGTCTGTCAGCCCTTCTGAAGGAAACTCTTTTCTAAGCTTATTTATTTTACATTTGTGACATTTCATGACGCTTTGATGGCGAGCGGCCTTTAAGGAGTACCTCTGTTTTTAATATTTGGGGTGATCTTTATCCTGGGATTGATAAAAAGACAAAAAGTAATGGAAAATCTGATCTCATTTCTTGGAATTCGAAAGTGCTTGTTACGTTTGTCTGGTGACGGGCTACCTGTGTCGTCCTTCCCAGTAGGTTTTGCGCGAGCCAGTGATTTCTAATTGTTTTTACTCAGAAAAATAATTTCTTCCAAGTTATGTTCTTATGGAATTGACAAAATGAAAACAATAAAGGAAAAACTGACTTTATATCTTGGAATTCGAAAGCGTTTGTTTGTCTGGCGATGGGCTACCTGTGTCGTGACTTCTTCCCATTACCTTTTGCGCGTCCAGTGATTTCTAATTTTTTCATTCAGAAAAATCATTTCTTTCAAGTTATGTCCTTAAAAACAGCTCCTTTGAAGGTAAGGATTCCTTTCTAGCCTACATTATTTATCCAAGATATACTAACTTCTTACAATGAACTGCGGATGCTGTTTGATAATGGAATAAATTGCGCGCCAAATTTAAATCTTTTGAAACGAGTTTGCAAGTCAGAAACCTGGGCCAAAAATGTAGAAGAATTTCAGGTTATTTTTTGGTCTAAACTCCAAGATCAAATGATTTTAGGAGGGTTCTTGATGAGAGTTGTACTGAATACTGTTTCAGAGATCGGTTTTAACGTCGTATATCAAGTTTATAAGAGTGTTTATTTAGACTAAAGAAGCCTTTATTTTACATGCACTAACTAAAAGCTACAGTGTAGGCAATGCTTGATTTATCATTTACATACTATTAAAAACTTTCTGTATGCTCATTCACAGTCTTGAAGGGGTAAAATGGAAACAGTGTTTTGCAGATACAGTCGTTTTCGTCTAAGCATGAACAGTCGCAACTAAAACATGTTCTGTCGCACCGTTAAAACTTCAAAGTTCACCCTAATTTATGTAAGATATTATAGTGGTTTGGCTGTGTTTTTTTTGCTGTGCTAAATGATGAAAATGAACCAGCCCACCCCCTCTAATTTTCAACTGGTCTCTTATATTTTTGCTCTGAAAAAAATGGGATTTAATTAAGTAGTAGAAGTGAAATGTAACAGGCATGACACAATTACTAACTTTTTAATACCATGGTTTATAATGAGTCAACAAGTCAACAGGTTTGCAAGTCAACAAGGTTTAATTTTGCTACAATATAATTATAAAACAGTCTTAAAATCTAAAGACAATTACTTAATGGTGAATCAAGCATAATATGTTGTGTGGATGTCCAATCTATCTCTAGTGTATTTCTACATGGGCTGTCTCAGCACTACACTGAATTCTATCTCAAAATACTTAGCTATATGATTATATTTCAACATTAGAAAATAATTTATAGAAATTAAAGAGTGAATCATCTGGGAAACGTACAGTAACGGTACTATAGGTAGAATATACACAGGTCACAAATGAGTTGGTAGGGCTTTTTTTCTGTTTCTGTAGATTTTTAGATGTTCATTGACTGACAACCTATTTCTACTGGAAGCCACATTTCAGGGAGTTATTCTTAACTATTACTCTGTTATTCATGACAAACCGTGGTTAATCAGTTGTAGGATAGTATTTTGAAGGGGACCATAGTCTTTGGCATTCCCACTTGAGAGGCGGCGCAAGCTCAAGACCTTCCACATCCCTTCTATCTTACAAAGACTACACATGATTATGGCCTGGGAGTACGCAGCGTGTTGCATGGCATCACTGCAAAGCTGCTTTTTGGGAAACCTTGCATCAAAAAAACGAAGACTTGGATTGGGGTATTTTGAAATGTTTGGAGAATCCCAAGCGCTCAGAGTGAAGAATAACTTGTTGACACTGCCATGCAGGCTTTTGAGTTTGACATTAATGGTATGGTGACCGAGATGATTTGTGTCATCCATTACATCCCCAGAGTGACTGATAGCAGTGGATATATTGCTATGTATGCGACGATAGTCTACTATTCCCATTAAGGATGTTCCATTGTACAAAAGGACTGATGCATCCAAATAATCTTTTCCAGATGCTGGATATCCCCAGAATAAATCAAAAATGACTTCATCAAATTCATCAGGAATATCATAGAGAACGACAATGAGGTTAATGGTTGAGAATGGCTGTACACTGTAATGCTGAAGTGTTGCTAAAGTAGACCCTTCTCTCATAACCTAAAAAGAAGATAAAGTAAATTGAAAAATGGTTTTTAAGTTGTTGTACATGTCAGTGGTAATGTACAGTAAATGGTAACATGACTACATCTTTCACTAAGTGAGTGCTCTGACCTCAGATCTACCCAGCTTTATAGCTAGCTGGCCTCTACAGATATTACCCTTTTTATTTTAGACAAATCATTCATTTTTATTATCAAAAAAGTTTTCCCAGTTCTTATTCATGTACACACCTTGAGTTCTTTTTCATTGCACAAAAGTCTTTGCTTTTGGGGCTCAGTATGGAAGCATTTTTGGATCTCAATCTTCAAATTTGCAATTGTCATGTTAGGATCATATGGAATAACAGTCGTCTCTCCACCCATCATGGCAACTGTTATGGTTTTGTTTGTAGATGATGAGGCTGTGCTTGAGCTTGCTTTAGGGGCTTCAATCTCTGGGAAGAGTCTCTTCAATGTGCTTAGACATTCCTGGTATTGTGGGTTATCAAGAGCAACTGGTATTTTACATATTGAGCAACGCTGACTGTTCTCAACACTTTTGGTAGTACACTATTTCAATTAATAAAAACATAGTCAGTATAGATTAACTAATAGACATCTTTACTTTTGGTGTAATGTTTTCCCATTTCAGACCACATGTCATCCTCTTGGGAATAAAATTCTTTATTTGAGGTTCATACATATTAATGTAATATCTTTTCAAGCGTTTCCGAGACAAAGAAACAAAACCCAAGGGAATGACACATGATCTGAAATGGGAAACATTACACCCAAAGTTAGCAAAAATGTATTTATTAGAGATACTTCCCTAACATTCACTATTCATAAAGATCTAGATTACATTTTTCTTATATATTTTGTACCTGTGAAATTGAAATAATTAGATTAGTTAATAATGAATTAGAAAATGAATGAATGAATGAATGAATGAGTGAATAAGATATTATCCAAGGGAATACATTCATTTCAAATTTAATTTTGTGTAAACTATCTGAGCTGCATGCTTAGTTTTTTTTCACAAAACAAACTTTGAATTAATTGCTTTGCTTGATGTAGCCTGTAGAAGTGCGTCTGTCCAGGAATTTCCTGTATACACGGTGTAATTATATCAGAGTGGCTATTTTCTTTGAAACAACATTTTAATTACTTGATTTTTGTAATGATTAACCTGTCAATATGCACTTCAGCTGACAGGTCAGATAGAATTAATTGTTACTGATGCTGAATCCATACTTACCTGAAGGCAGTGAAGTGGTGCATGTTCACAATCCTCTGTCAGTGGCTCAAAAGGAAATTCCCGTCGCAACTTGTCAATCTTACAGAGATGACACTTCATGGTTGTGATTTAAGAAGTATGAATTCCTAATTAATAAGCATAATATATATTAATAAGCAAAGGCCTAGTACCTTAGTTATTGAAGGTCCTATGTGTTGGTACAGTCAGGGAGGGATTGAACTCATGAACCTGGGGTGGGGTCAATGCTTGTTGGAAATTAAATGAACCCTTAGAGGCACAGGTCTTGTTCTAGTAGGCATGGCGATGAATAATTTTTACCCCTAAAAGGTACCAACTATAAAACAGTAGATAAATTATTTTTTTAATCAGTTTAAAGTGTTGAAGACGATAGCTTTGGATACCTTCTAATTATACAAGTTTTTGATGTCATTGACATGAATCAAAATGTCAGCCACCACCAACAATATTGGTCTTTCGCAAGATGACACTCACCAGGATAATCACATTTCACAATCATCTTCCACTCCTTAATCTTTAACCAATTTCAACCATGCACCCTGAGTACTAGATTCAGCCTAATTCTGTTGGTGGTTGTCCGGGGTGGAACTTAACCAGGGGAGGGGTGCAGGGGGTATGCATCCCCCCTGAGATGAGCAACTTACAGCTAATTATGGGTTCAATAGCTTGCTTCTGGTGCTTGAGTCCCAAGCATAAATGCTGCAATTAACCCCTCAAAAAAATCCTGGGGGTGCAACCCCTTAAAAGATTTATATTAAAATGTTAAAGTACATACAACTCTAAATTGTACCTCGCTAAGGATTCTTAAACCATGCATGGCTACAGAATTTTTCTTCCTTTTCTATGGTTTTAAGTTGAGAGGCTTGTTTACTAGAACTCGGAACATGCAAATCTATTTCCGCCTCTCTAGATCTCTTCATTATTTATACATAAACGAAATAGTTAAGCACAATATATGTGAAATATATCCGTTGCCGAAATATCGAGGAATATACCCGTTTAGTTTTACAGTCATAAATAATTCACTTACCAAAGTTTGGATTTTTTACAGAAAAGGAAACAGAGAATCCTCCCTTTCCAAAAAGAAGACAGAACGCGTATTTCCGAAGTATCCAGATTTCTTAGAAAAAATAATCTACTCTTACGTACGTTTCTGGTTTCAGTCAAAATATATATTTCAGACAATTGAATGGCCATATATAGGTAAGGTTCTGACAGCAACATAGAAACAGTAGCCAATCGCCGTCAAGAAAGCGTAATCTCATGCAGTATAAAGTTTCCAGATTTCCAAGAAATCAAAAATCGATTCTAAATTCCTAGAATTCGCGAAAAAAAGACCACACCACACCATATCATGAGGTTCAGGAGGTAGATTCTTCAACAAAAGGTATGCGAAAGTGTATTTTAGATTTTTTGATATGGAAATTTGATTTATGGCTTGGAACTTTGACCCGGGAACGAACTTGGGTGTCTGAACAATTTGAAGTTGGCGGTAAATCAACCAACAACTTGACTAACTTAGGGGTTTATCCTCGAAGGATTCAGGAAATGAATTTCGCCGAAATTGAAGCAACTGAGCATTTTCTACTTAATATTCTATTATTAATAGATTCTCGTGGATCATTTTACGATTTTTAACTTATAAAATGAAGAACGCATGGGAGTCAAAGTCATAAATCGATACTAAAAAGCAAGATGGAAATATTTATATTATATATATATTTTCGTTTGTATTTATTTTTGCAAAGGATTCAAATTCTTCTTCCTTTTGAGGTCAGTACCGAGATTTTACAGAGATTTTAGGGGGCGACAACAGGTTCGGTAGTTTTGATCAAATACCAAGCGTTGAGCAAGGGTTTCACTTTCAAACCGGAAATATACCTAAGCATAACGGGGGGGGGAGCATAAGGGGGGGGAATTGACTAACGATATATCTTGGGGGGTGGTAAGGGGTAAAAGCGGCGATCATTTCTTTTTCGGAGAGGGTGGAGAGGGTGGGGCAGGAGTTGCCATTAAGAAAAAATACCCAAATACTTTCAAGCCAGAGGACCCTCTTCTCTGAACATTATTTAATATTTTTGATTTTTAATGAGAAAAAGTAACGTGAAAAATGAACGACGTTTCGGTGTCACTGACAAAAAAAAAAAGAAGCCTTCAATTATTAGTCAACACAGTATTGTTTATCAGTATAAATGTGGCTTGTGCGATGCATGCAAGCTATGTTGGCTATACCTGTAGGCACTTATATCAGCGTATTGAAGAGCATAAACAACATTCTAGTTCTATTGCAAGACATCTACACGAAGATCATGGTATCACCACGGTTTCATCGTTTATCCAGGATAAACACTTTAAGATCCTCAAACATTGTAAGAACAAGTTTGATTGTCTAATATTTGAAATGTTGTTCATCAAGCACATTCAACCGGAACTAAACGTCCAGAGTGACTCAGTAAGAGCAAAGCTCTTTGTTTGAACATTACTGAACAATTAGTTTCATTGTATGATTGTTTTCATTTTATGACTAGTTGATTATGTGCATAATTTATTTATCATTTGAACCTGATGATGGTGTGTCAGTGACATCGAAACGTCGTTCATTTTTCACGTTACTTTTTCTCATTAAATGTACTTCACTATCGCTACTTTTTTGATTTTTAATAATATTTATATTAAGTTATATATAATCTTAACATGCTGGGCCCAGAAGGGCTACAAAACGGCCCTTTTGCAAATGACATTTAATCAAAATAGATGAAACATAGCAAGTTTACAAAGTTCATTGTGCAAATATCTTGTTTTAATTTTTTGCATTTTAACAGTTTGGCATGAAAATGACATGATATTGACATCTGTTGCTGCAGATATCCAGGTGATCTGATGAAAAACGACTAGCCAATCAGATTGTGAATCATGGGATTGAAAAAAAATCAATCCCATGTGTCCTTTGCGGGCGCAAATTCATGGTTTGAGCAAAAAATCAAAATGCTATGTTCAGGAAAGAAATTATTTAATTTGGTATTTGATGCATAAAAATATTTCTACTTTACAGACTATGTTAATCAAATGATACTAGACGTTTAGTTACTGTTACTGGATTATTGCTCGTGGCTTGAGGCTAAGGAAGGAGCACTTAAATGCCAAAACATAACTCAAAACACACAAATTCACAAAAAATGGATTTATTAGTAATCAAAGCATGAATCAAACATATACAATAATACAATGAATACAAGTAGATAAACGAAACCAACATCAATGTCTTTTAAACCTTACAAGTGATGCAAGGGTTCCTTTCACTGACAGTTTTAGTGTAAAAAGCTTGATCTGAGACCGTTTTAGACATTTTACTAGAGAAATGTCAAGATATAATCCACTCTATCAGCTGTACATCAGTCTTAACTTTGTAAATTCTCAGTTTTGTTGGTTTGAGTACATCGTTTTCTATACAAAAAGAGTTTTTAATCAGAAACTTCACAACTTTCTCACCACATTTTCAACATGGCTGGCACAAAAATATTATAAACTTAAGTGCGCGATGTTGGTTGGGATTGATTCTTTTTTCTCTGATCTATGCTTGTTAATAGGAGAAGTTCATATGCCATTCCAAAAGTGATTTGCAATGAGTGATCAGCATGAAGTTGGTGACCCAGGAGGCACTGGATTTGATGCCAGACGTGCAGAATGGCAGAGAAGAGCTGGTGAATTTTACGAGGACATTCACTCTAGATGTCCAGCTGGTTCAGCTGGTTCAGCTGGTTTTGGTGCTGATCCTTCTTTGACCAGCCATTCTAGTAATTCTCCAGAAAAGATGGACTTTGAAGAGGGTGGCAGCATAGGTGGCTCTGCTCCCAGTAATCTTCAGGTATACAACATTCATGTCTAGGATCTAATAGATTTTGGAAACATTCAGAGTTTGCTATCCACAAAATGTTTGAAAAAGTCTTTGTCAATCTGTAGAAACTCTACAGATAAATAATTATTTTTAAGTGTTCAGTGAACCTTCATGTTAAAGCCTGGATTTCATATGTCAGTAAAATCCCAGATGGTTAGTGATCCTGATATATACCTGACCATATCCAATATTCTTGACTATAATGAAAACATGATCAAGTGACTATTCCCAACCATCTGGGATGGTCATAAATAGAATTTGGAAAATCAGGATCGATTATATTTTCCTGATTCTGTTTATGACTGTTGCTGATGGGCAGTGATACACACTTAATCATGTTTTCATAAGTCAGGAAGATCAGGGATGGTTGTGTAGATATCTGGGACTTTCCCAACATATGAAAACTAGGCTTAAGTGAGCCATACTTGTGACACAAGGCTTGTGAAAAACAAGCAACGGCCAAGACCATTTACAAATATGATTGGAATGGTAAATGAAAATTGATTTTCAGTATGGAATATGGCTATAACTCTAATATAAATTATTAAGAATAATCTTAAGGAAAAAAAAACCTTTTTTCCCCTCAGGATACTGCAAGTAACAGCTCTTTTGTAGATGAACAACAAAGGCCAATCAAGTACCCTGAAAATGTAAGTTTGTCCAAAATTTGAGTGAGTGAATTGTAATTGGTAGTCAAATGCAATCAAAAGTTTAGGTATGAATACAGGTAGCACAGAGCACCTTGGAAAGTGGGGGTGGGATCTAAGTTCTGACAGGGATCTTCGAGCATCTTTGAAAGCATTTAATCAATGTAGATTTGAGGAAAAAGGGGAAAAGTGCGGGGTTGCATCCCTCCCCCTCGAGATGAGGATTAACAGTCAATTTTGCATTTATTATTATCTATTTTTGATGCTTGAGTCATGAACATAAATGGTACACCCCTCCCTCGAAATCTACTGGGGGTGTATCCCTCCCTGAAAAAATTCCTGGATCCACCCCTGATGTATACTTGTTTTCCCATTTCAGACCACATATCATTCCCTTGGGTATTATTTCTTTGTTTCTTGGTAGCACTTGAGAAGATACATTAATATCAATGGTTGAGCTTCAAACAAAAAATTGTTTTGTCAAGGGAATATGACACGTGGTCTGAAATGGGAAAACATTACATCCAAGTGGATTTACATGTAGTCTATTTCTATCAGCGCTAGTCTGTTGATAAAAAAATCACACAGACTCTGGGGATATGCCCCTGTCCTGTTCATCCAGCTTATTATGCCCTACCTCAGTCTTTGTCTGTTCCTTATTAGTTTGGCTAACTGGTGTACATACTCTTTTTATTTCCAAAGGTTTTGAGTGTCATTTTTCACCTTTATGTCCATCGTGATGCAGAGAAGGTGACCATCGAGTTTGAAAAGTCTTTAAGCTATCAAAAGAACCTAACTTTGAATTTAGAATGTGTGTCTTATGGTGGTTTTGGTAAATATTGGAAGTCTCATCCAATAACTGTCCATATTGATCGTGATGATAGCATAAGGTATAGGTACATCGTCAGGTATCATCATGGAACAGTCAAAAGGGTAACAAACTTTTTAAAAAGCATTGTGGTAACAGTTGAGCCCGATGTTAAAGAAATTGGTTATAAACGTACGATATATCCCGGTAAAAATCAGTATGATGTGTTCAAAGAGCCCAAAAATCCTTATCACAATGAGTGCATTTTCGCCGGTCAGTTCCATTTCGTGAAGATGTTGTATGGGTCTGTTAAAGAGAATGGCACAAATTTGAAGGAAGCAATGATCGAATGTGAGCATGTAGGGTTTGGACACCCAAGCTATACTACTTCAGACAGACGCAGTTTCTTTGATTGGCTCAAAGAGTTGACAAAGCATGGCATAAATCCCCTAAAAAGTGCTTACATCTGTGCTCTTCTAGGTCAGTTTTTGAAAAACATCGGGTTTACCATCTTTCTCAGTGTTGATTTGCGGCCGAATAGTACAGAAACTGTTGACCCATTGTTGTTTCATCTACGTAGCTGCAACAAACAACTGCTACCATCTAGCTCGTTGAAGTTTATCAAGTCCATCGATATGAATCTTCTTGAAGCGAGCTCCAACAAACACAACTTGGGGTATATATTAAATTTTTGCCGTCTCTTCGATGGAGCAACTGTTGTTAATGCTGTCAGAAACTTGGGACCGGTTATTAAAGCAGACGATTTTGATCAAATCTCGGCTAAAATTGTAGACGTGTTGTCAGGCTTTCAAGACAAGAAAGAACAGACTATCATGTTGGAAATTGTCGTCAGTGAATCACCTAACCTTGACTCACTATGGAAGCTTTGCCGACTTTTAGAGGCAAAGGTTGGTTTAACAGATTTGACTGAAAGTGCTGTGGCAAGATTTTGTAAACTCTTCACTCGAAGTTTGAAGCCGGACCTCTTGCAGACACCCGTATGGAAAGATGTGCCAAACACGTTGAAACCTAAACTTGCTATCCATTTTTGTGACGCAGTGATAGAGCAGGTTAAAACGAACAGAGATTCATTTGACTCTAGCATATTGAAAGACCTTATCCTGGACAAAGATCTCCAGAAGTGGGCTACAACATGTGTGGTCAATTTACTGAGAATCATCAGTTCGAGCCAT
>JAADYU020132770.1:0-11497 GCA_011763375.2 Heteractis magnifica | reverse complement strand
GATAGTAATTATTTTGATTGACGGAAGCTAAAACGCCCGACGTCGCCCAGAAGTCTGGAGTCGGTAGGTCGCAGAATCATGAAAAGCGCTGTACGTTCTACGAAGCTGTCGTCGTTATGAAACAACGTGGGTCAATCCAAAAGAGCTAGGCTCCAAACTAAGGATACCCCAAAATCGAATTTAAATTTACAAGTTGGTTTTTGCGGAGGGAGGAAAACCGGAGAACCTGGGGAAAAACTCTCGAAGCACAGGAGAGAACCAACAAACATAGGCGGCGGAGCGGCTAGAAAAGTGGGGGTGCCTGATCATGATGTTGTCGGTTCCACTTTTAAAATAGCTCCCTCTGTAAATAAACAGTGTACTTACAATTTTTCAGTCGAAAGAGCCAAAATATATTCTTCGGCTTTCATTGACTTTGATGAAGTTTTTCGCAATGTTCATCGAATTGCGGAATTTATTTCGAAAAGTACGTCAATTAAGGACAATTTAGTTGATTTCAATCTCATAAAAACAAAAGACGTTACTTCGATTTCACAATATGCAAATTTAAGACCCAAAAAGTGGGGGTGCTAGAGCACCCCGGCACCCCCAGCTCCGCTGCCTACTCACATGTGATAGCAAGTCCACGGATCAAACCTGTGAACCCAGCAGTGAGAGGCAGTGCAAATGTTAACATCACATACCACCCATGCTTCCCACCCATGGTTATGTTAGCAAATACACACCACATTACATACCTGTTGGTATATTCTGATCCTTCTTCTATTCCAGGTAGTAAGCCCAGTAAAAAACCAGGCAAGCATGGTATCAACGCCTTCCCAAGAGATACAAAAAACTCCTCATAAATTCCCATGAGCACCGGCTTGACAGACATGGCTGCATTTCCAAGAAGAGGAAACAGCCCTGAACTATACAGAAACAAATCCTGTGCAAGCCCTTTCTTTCCTAAACGTCTAAAGATGAGTTCATAGGTTTCCAGTGCCTTCAGGTGTACACCACTAGGGAGGGCTGGGTGAGTACATTGCGACAATCTCTTTGCGATCATTATTTTTCTTGGGACAACCTTAAACTTTGGATGTGACTGCAACACCTATAAACAATGAAAAAATATGATTTTTGACTGAGGCTGAACCCATATTAATGTATCTACCGAAGTGCTACCATTAAACAAAGTAATAATACCCAAGGAAATGACACATGTCTCTTAGGAATAAGATTCTTTGTTTAAGGCTCATCCATATTAATGTATCTAAACAAGTGCTACCATACAAGCATCGTGAGTTTGAAACCACCCATGAAAAAGGGAGATGAAGTGTTGTGAAATATGCTGTATTCCAGTATATTTGATTTGAATTGAGCTTGATGGTATATGAACTTGGATTTTTAATGAAAATCTCCCTTTATAAGATAAATGCAAATCAAATATAGCAATTTTTACAACCCCTGGTCTCACTTTTTCACCCATTGAGTATGTGTGGTTTCAAACTCGTGATCCATGTGTTAAACAAAGAAATCATACCCAAGGGAATGCCATGTGACTCTTGGGAATATGATTCTTTGTTTGAGGCTTATCCATATTTATGTATATTCTCAAGCATTACCATTAAACAAAGAAATGATACTCAAGGGAGTGACGACTATTGGGAGAATGATTCTTTGTTTAAGATACATTTCCATATTAATCTATCTTCTTAAGTGTTACCGGTACATGCACCATCAAACAAATAAATAATACCCAAGGGAATGGCACATGACTCTTAGGAATAAGATTCTTTGTTTGAGGTTCATCTAACCCCACATATTTATGTATTTTTTCAAGTGTTACCAGGAAACAAAGAAAAACTGCCCAAGGGAATGACCCATGATCTAAAATGAGAAAACAAATATGTAGGTTTAAAAAGATTTCCTTATTTCTTATGCAGATATCTTTCTTTAGTTTTGGGAGACATTGCCTAATGTATCTAATTTCTTGGATACTGAGTATGCAGCCTTGAGAAAAAAGTTTATACCGGTAATAAAAAAAATTAGGTCTTTTGCTTCCCATGTTTAAAGAAGACATTGAAAGTCACCATAATTAAAAATAATACTATGAATTCTACTAAACAACATCTAGCTAAAATTTAACTGATAGGTTGTACAGGATTTTACTTGATATTTCCAACACATTTAATGCTATTTTGAACAATAAAATCTATTGTGTTTACTAAATCCATAGGGATTTATCTACTGGTTGAAAATTATATTTTCTTTGGTCTTCAGCTGGTTCATGTATGATAATATTTTCTGGGCCATCATGTTGTCATGGCAATAGACTAATACAGGCAAAATCAAATTATAGTTGTTAATTAATGCAGATCAAATTCCAAACAGACAACCAATTCATAAGCCAAATTCATTGCTCAAATGAGAGAAATATAGATAACACCAACAAACAAACAATTTTTTTTTGCATTTTTTCAGCACCAACACCCTAGTTGGAGGTATGTCCCCTTTGCCCTGGATTTCCACATTTTCATTATATACTTTTGACATAACCTGACTGTTTCTGTGTTGTATCTATGACCCACATTATTTCATTCACTTTTTACCCAGCCTACAATATTCCCAGGATTCCATTTCACTTCTATCCAACCTATCCTCAAGGAATCGCAGGGGTGGATCCAGGAATTTTTTTAGGGAGGGCTGCACCCCCAGGATTTTTTTGAGGGGGGCATGCATCATCTATGTTCAGGACTCAAGCACCAAAAATAGAAAATAATAAAGCCATGATTGACTGTAAATTGCTTATCTCCCCTGGATCTGCCCCTGAATCTCTGGGGTCCTCAACCAGTGTATTGGGGGCAGTGGGGGTAATCAAATGAATTTACATGTAGTCAATATCCAATGTAAGACTGCATGGCATGCCTAAGGGCTTATCATTACTTATAAAATTCATGAATAATTAATGAGCAAAACACAATAGAAAATCATGACCGTGTCAGAGTCTTTAAATCGGATAAAGAATCATCCTCATTTGCATTCCACTTTAACTTGGATTTTCTTAGCCAAAATTACTCAATTCATTTTAAAAATCAGTACAACATAAAAATATAGTCCTAGACATTTCATAAGCGATATAAAGTATGAGCTGGAGACCTTTATGGGCATAAAATGGCTCGCCTATGGCCCAGCATTTTAAATGCCCATAAAGGTCTCCAGCTTATACTTTATATATTACTTAGAGTGGTAGAAGGAAACATTGCAAATAAGGGGACGGTCATCATTTTTTATGCACCTCAAAAGAGGAAGGGTACTATCAAAAGTTTTAGAAGTGCCTTGAGGTGGGCACACATTTTTGATTATCCACTGAGGGGAGGGCATGGTTGTTTCTCTGCACATCTTACAGTACATGGGGAGTGGGCGAAGAAAATCACCAAGTAAAAATGAAATGCACCACCCTCCCCCCCCCCCCCCCCACTAATTAATGATAAGCCCCTCAGACCTCACACCTTCCAAGAATATTCTGATGTATACATGTACCTGTACAGCCATTTGTATAAACTAAAACATCAATTTACAACTCTAATAGATGAACAATATCAATACAGTAAGTATCAATGCCACAATTATAAGCACTAACATAATGTATTCTAACTGACTAAAACTTAGTAAAGCTAAAGCTAAACTAAAGCATTTCATAGTATTGATGTCATATAAACTTAAGCTGATATTTTTTTGGAATTAAAATTGATTAAAATTGATTAAAATTATAGGGTAATATAATACATTAAAATGTTTTTCTAACCTTGTTCAGTTTACCAAGTGCAGATATAAGGTCAGCCCACTCACTGGAATACTCAAAATTCTTCAGTGCTTTGTCCACGGCATTGATGAACTGCCGATACTTTGAGTCAGAAAGGAGTTCTAGCTCTTCGTTATTCATCTTCAAGCTTTATATTTGCTAAAGCAACGTAGGCAACAAGTTTATGTACGATAAACCAACCAAAATATACCAAAATAACAATCCTTTGGAGGGTTTTGTTCCTTCATCTTCTTCGAAGACAAGCAGCAGTCCATAAGGATGCAAAACAAGGACCTCTAGACTCCATATTTATGATTTTTTCCAGCAAGTGTTAACAGAAGCAAGACACCTTGTATTCATTCACCCGTTTCATATTTTGACATAAATATTCATACAAAATCCAAGACGCGATTTTCTGAAGTTTTGCTTTCCTTCTTTGACACAATAGTGCAGGCTCGTTATCTCATTGAATTCCAGTTGTATTCTTCGAGAAAACAGTACAGAACGAAAAAAGAATTTTCTTTCGATTCTATTTTTTTAGAACACATTTCCTTCGAAATGGGTAACCACGCATGAAGGTGCAACACAGGGAACCCGTAACATTTCACTTTAACATTATGGCATATTTCAAAATCTTCAAATACATTAACCCATTTTATATCAATTTTTTGGATGCATATTTTCCTTTTCTTAGAGCTGAGAAGTCTTAAAAAGAAAATGTGAGAGTTAAGAATATTTCGTATATCTTCTCGCTCCAGGCCCCCTCACAGCCGCCATTATCAACAATGCAGAGAATTAGAAATTGACACAGTGGTAAATTGTAAGCTAAAAGCGACAAACTATGGCCGAAGCAGGGACTTCAAAGCCTAAAGGAAGTAGCAAGGTGAAGTCTAGATCGTCCAAATCGCATGATAAAGGACATCTCAGTGCACAAAACAGCCCAATACACGAACACTCCTTCTTGACTGACAGAACAGATGTGAAGATAATGGAGAGAGAGCTGCTTGATTTGATGGATGATTTCCACAACGGTAAACTTCACGCGTTTGGTTCCGATTTCACCATCGATAAGATGGATAAGGTTAGGGATTTACAAGAGAGAGCGGCCCAGATGCATTTCCAGATGGATTCTGCTGAGATAGAGAATGACGAAGAAGATGAAACAAAGTGTGATAGAAATCTTGAAAAACTGATGAAGAATCTAGAGAACTTGTGTTCGACGATACAAAGCCTACATAAAGGAGATTCAATGTTTCAATATTCGATGCCTGTTGACGACTCGAACTTTGAAAAACCTTAATTAATACACTATGGCATATCCTATCAGCAAAACTCCACCATAGTTACAGTCAAACCAGCTCAAGCGTTCCCTAGATTTATTAATGATTTTATTATTCAAATATTGAGTTGATTATTCAAACTTCAAAATCAATTCTCCAATCAAATTTGATTGGATTCTTCGACGAGTGCTATTAATAGGTAGAAAAACTCCAAAGAAAGGCCAGAGAATAAAGCTTCTGTGCATTCAATCAAAATTCAAGTAGAGAATGGATTTTTGGGTCTGGGTTTTTTGAATGATTAGACACCTAGCTTTGCTAGTTACTATATAGCTTTCAAAAGAATATAATATAATATGTTGAATAGGTGATGTAACCTAAATTAGATAAGTTCTTTACTGTTTAGGCAGGCTATTATAAATTTGAATCTATATATAGTAAATAGTTCCTTGGATCAGATCACGGGGGATAACATTGCAAGTGAATGTGTCTTCAGACTCTGGTAAAGTACACCCCACTGAATTCATTTGATTGTTAGTTTGATAGACTTAAGGCTGATTTACATGCTATGATTTGTCGGCCCGATGTGAGTTTTATTGTTTTTAGCACTCTCTTTCCTTTCAAAAATTGGGCCGACACAAGAAAAATCTGTTGCAGTGCAACAGATTTTTCAGAATCGGGCCGATTCTTTCGTTTTTCCATACAAAGCCTATCAAAAATCGGGCCGACAATCGTAGCATGTAAATCAGCCTTTATACTGTATTTTAGATTCCCTCACCTATATAGTTATCTTAAAGGCTTGGATTATCAACAATTATCAAATCATTTGGATTCATGAAGCACATTAAATCAGGGGCTACTGGTACTACAGGTGTGACTGTAAAACAGCAAATGGTACTGTCTTGGTACAGAATTGACTTCATCTGTTGTACCAATCACAGCATGTGAGATCACTCTTCATCCAGTAAAAATGCTTTGATATACACCATCACAGTCACATCACAGCAAGTCTGTACTGTTGTTTTTTCACAGTCATACGAAAAATGGCACTATAATCCTTATATCCAGTGATACTGTGCATTAATGTGACATAAACAATTTTTAGTGGTTAGTATTCGTGATGGTATCTTGCATAATTTTCTTGCCAATTAACAATTTAATGCCAGACATAATCAAAGTTCCCTCTTCAACCTTGGAGTTGGTTGATGTTTCTTTGCCACAGGACAGGAGGGGGGGTCTTTCTATTCTAAATATAAAATGCATTGTGGTAAGGCCTGTCTTAACAGATGTGGTTCAGGGCTCCTGGGTGCCTAGAGATGACCCTAACATGTACAGGTCTAACAACAGCTGCATAGGAGACTACCCCCCCCCCCCTTCCCAAACACATACACGAAAACCCTTCTAAAAATCGATTAACGTCAATCAAATTTCTTTGGGATGCAGTAGTTCACACTTCACGAGAATAAGCAAACTTCCTGCGTTGGGCTTCCTGTGTGGAAGTTAAATTCAAAATGGCGGCGTCCAGAGCGAGATTTGGTTTATCGTTGTGTTCCCGTCTCACAAGAACAAGAAGTATTACAACCGCAAGATCGTTATTATTAGACAACTATAGAACGGCAAAACCTTTGAGCGCTGTAACCACAAGTGATTTTGTGAGTATTTTTGTCAAATTAGTAAAAAACTGTCTTCCACGTGTTTTTTGGCCAAGATGACCTGACAGTCTTTACCTGATACTAACATTTCTGTATCTATTCCAGGCTTCTTTTGCAGTGAAGAGATTAAACACTGTACAGTTTAGCACTACGAGTATTATAGCAGCAATTGATACCAACTCTGTGAGTAGATTTTATAAGATTATGTAACACTAGAGGGAGGTAGGGCTGGGTCAGAGTTTAACCCCCCCCCCACAACAACAACACACACACCTCTCCACAATAGTACAGGTGCCTTAATGAAACTTAATTTATTTGAATTATTTTTGAATCAATATTGTTTATTTGTGCCTTTTAGTGTCACTTGTGCCCTTCACTGCACTTGGGCTGCAAATGACACTACGCAGGTGCAAATAAACAATAATCCCTCAAAAAGTCGTTTTATTATCCTATTATCCAATGGAAATGCTTAGACACAGCAATACCATGGTTATTGCAGGGCATGTTCTGTGCTTACGAGTTTTTGAGAGTCATGCAGACAAATTCAGTGCAACCACACATACACATTTGTAGAGTGGATTTCGTGTGAGTGGGAAACAGTAAGGCGAATTATTAGCTGTGCCCTAGCAATACTTTACTGTAACCATAACTATGTGCTGTGATTGGATGATTTACCTGTAAACATTGGGAAACCATTCCAGTGTTACTGCATGCCATTACTGTGTATGTGCTGTAAGTCAGTACCTAAGTTTCCCACTCATACAAAAACTGCTCTATTACACTGACATAACATACATGACATTTTCTTCATTTATAGGTAGTAGAAGAACCAGGAAGCAGACCGTCATCTACTGGTGGAGGGGTCACAGTTGCTGAGAGTGAAGAGGATGATGGTGAGGCTGTGAATCATCAACTTCAAGGACCTTCAAGAGTCCTGACTTTTAACCTTTTTATTTAAGTATATTTAGTGTATCTCAAAACAATCATATTAAATTTCCTTTCTTGGAAGAGTTTGTTGTGGCCTGTGTTGATTCCTTATACTGAGATAAATTTAGTTCCAGTGAAATTCAGGGTGTATTATTCAAAAGGGGTTGACCAAGTTATTGGGATCTTGAAAGTTATTATACTTCACACATTTTACTTATTGTTGCCTTTAGTCATGCTTGCATTGTGAAGTTTCATTTACTCTGTACTCTAACATAAGTTATTTTTATTAATAATATTCTTAATTTCCAATTAAAGATTTCAAATACATGTAAGAGGTGTGTGCCTCCCAGCGGCGTAGCTAGCACCTTTGAGGTGGGGGGGCACACCGATTCTCTCTTTTTATCTTACACTTAATTTTTTTGGTTACATTCACATTTTTAGTTAGACTTTTCAAAAAATTTGGGGGGACACATGCCCCCCTGTGCCCCCCCTCACTACGCCACTGGTGCCTCCAAATGGACCAACATTAGATGAACAGTAGAATCTGATTGACTATTTTAATAATAACCTCAGAGATTTTTGCTGAAGATATGGTTTGTGATTGGACAAAAACCCAGGTGGTTAAAGTCATTGCACTGTAATAGAGCATGAGACAAATATTTTTCATTTGACAAATTGAAAACTGACTTTTAGAAACTTGTTTTAAATCCAACTGCAAGTACATGTATTTTTGAATGGCTGATGCAACTTTGAAAACACCAAAAGGAAAAATAATGTAAAAAACTCTAAATATGAATTTATTTTGTGTTATCTCAATACTGAATATGGATTGTTTCAGATCCCTTTATGCGGGAACAGATAAGAAGATATGACAGATGCCGCAGATGGTTAGCAACTATCATGGGTGAAAGCATTGAAAACTTTACAGACAAAGATGTTCAGGTGTTGTATGTTGACAAGAATAGTTTGAATTGCACCTATTTTCGTGATGTCCCCTTTACTTCGACAAGATTAAAAAAATTTATAAATAAAGTATCTAAGTAAGCATCCCTTGTTTTAGGAGGGTAGCCCTTCTAGCTTATCAGCTAACAAACCTGTGGCCCTTGTTCCATGATAGAACAGAAGTTGATTTTTGCTGAGGGAGGAAAAATGAGGAACCTTTGAGAAAATACCCTTCTCAAACTCTAGGAATAATTGATGAGAAGAAAAACAAAGTAAATCACTATTGTGATGGTGGTTTGGATATGTGATTTTAAAATTTGGCCAACTTTCACTTTGATTTTCTCCTAGCATTATTCATGGTTTGTGAAGCTAGATCAAATGCTTGAAAGAGTGCTTCATCTAATATCCAAACACCTTAAAGTCATTAAAAAACCTTGGCTGTGCCCCCTTTTTTCAACCCACTTCTTGGTGTTTTGATATTGTATGAAACAAACAACTCTACTCACATGTGAAGAGATCTGAGTATCACACCCTTGAGCACAGCTGAGAGACAGTGCATTTATTTAACAGTAGACACCACTCATACATGTACTTCCCATTCCACCTCATTGGAAAATACCAAAAAATTGGAAGGATTTTCATCACAGGTCATCTAACAGCAACAAGGTATGACATCTGAACTATTTCATTTTGTAGGAAGCAATTGATTACCTGATGCCCTCGAGTCTTTATGCCAAAGATGCAAGACCACAGCTTGTAGTGAGTGTTATGTACATACAGTTAATACCTGGTCAAGCAAGATCATTGTTATTTTGTACGATTATAGATACATGTAATCTACAGCTTGCAAATTATATCTTTTCTTTTATTCTTCAGCATCCTTCTGAATTATTCAAAAAGTCACGAGGTACATCACTATAAAATTAAATATGAGTGGAATTCAAGAATGAGCTTTAATCACATGGCAGCCATGTTTATTCCCAAGAGAATGAAAACTTTTGTTCTTCCCCACGTGAACTCGTTCTGAAGTGTTTGAATGCAAGGCCACATGGGAAGGAGTGTTGTTTTCACCAACATGGCCACCATATGATTAACACCCATTATAACAAATGA
Organism: Heteractis magnifica; assembly: GCA_011763375.2. Lineage (NCBI taxonomy): Eukaryota > Metazoa > Cnidaria > Anthozoa > Actiniaria > Stichodactylidae > Heteractis > Heteractis magnifica. Next base: position 1,805 of record JAADYU020132770.1, on the reverse strand, counting down.
ATAAATTGGCACAGAATACTAAAAATGTTAAACCTAAGACTGAGAGTAAAGAATTGCAAATTTCATAAGAAGCATTCTGATTGTGTCAGTTAAATTTTATGACTGAGAAACCTATGACACTGACTTACAGCATACATACACAGTGCTGTGTGCTGTAGCATTGTAATGGGTTTCCATTGTTTTCTTGTATCTTTTCTTGAATCATCCAATCACAACACATACTGTAGTTACCATTATGGTATACTAAAGTACAGTACCAAGCTACAGCACAGTCAAGAATTTGCTGTATAATTTCTTACTCACAAGAAAATCTACTAATAATACTCTCTAGCCTTAAGTCATTGCCACAACTGTACTAAAAGCCTTTTCCCACTTCTAAAATGTCAGGCCAATTATTTGACACAACTGGTCGTCCTCTATCAGCGGCATTCTATACTGGAAGAATAGGATACCATGACTTGATATACGTAAGTAAAGGAATACATTGCTTAGAATAAATCTTACATGTATTTGGTTGTGTAGCTGTTGTTCTTAATGGGGCTAAATGCCATCATAGCAACACTGTATAATTTAGCTCACCCACCCATAAAAATGCTACCAAAGTTTGAGCATAATCATTTCTCCATTTCAGAATGCACTTTCTATCTTCTTAAGCATTTCTGATAAAGAAAGTAATTATGATACTCATGGTAAAGATATTGAAATTTAATTTGAAAAAATGATTTATTATAAAGTATTAGGTGCAAAAGTCCATTGGCTGTGGACCTTCAAGTTTTTCACATGAAAATGGCATTTTCGGCTGAGCTAGATCATGCTTTATTTTTAAGGATATTTATAAGCAGTTTGAAAAGCTTGAAAATGCAAAACTTGAGACCAAACACAAGCAAAATGAGCAAGAAACTGAAGAAAAAAGGAAAACTGAGACTGAAAGTGAAGAAAGTGATGTGTAAGTTGAACAGAATACAGTAGGTAGTATGAATTAGAACTGAATGCCTAGATCTGACTGTTCTAAATTTTCAACAAGTTCGTAATAGACTGTTAACTGTCCCATTTTCCCTCCATACTCTGTACATGTATATTAGAGTTTTTCACCCCCATTTTCCTATACGTCTTAAGATTCACTCCTAAAATTGTAAAAAATATAGAGATTCCACCCCACCCCACACCACCCCCTCTCAACACACACATTCCACCAAAAGCTATCTGAATCCACTCAGCCAATCAGAATTAGGACCATAAGCAAGCTGAAGAGGCAGTTGAAAAAATGGGAAAGATTTATTCACGTTTTCCAGGAATATGAATGAAACTCATGGTGTTTAATTTTTTTTAAATATATTGTTGCATTTGTGTTTCATTTTACTGTTTTAGAGATGAGAAGGAAGAAAATCAGACTGAAAGACCAATGAGATGGATAAAAAAGATTGAACTTGAAAATATGCTTGAGGAAACACTAGATGACAGAGAGGTACATGTAAAAACACAATGATTGGAATTTCTCAAGGTTCTACCTCAGAGCCATGTACTCGGAGTTCCTCATAGTTCTATCTCATTGGGCCATCTACTTTATTAATTTTTGAAAGTAAAGTTTCCTTCCACCAAAAATCTCTTCAAAATACATTACTGGTAGTTCTTCGAGGTTCTAACTCTGGGCCATCTACTTCTTAAAAACGATATTAATTCTTTAAGTAAATTTAAGTTAAATTTCCTTCCAGTAAATCTCATCAGGGTCCGGTTGTTCAAAGCCTGATTAGTTCTAATCCTGGGTTAACTCTATAGGTTTTATTAAGAGTTAACCCAGGATTAGC
>JAADYU020132659.1:0-10450 GCA_011763375.2 Heteractis magnifica | reverse complement strand
ACGACGTCCTCAAATGTTTCAGTCATGACAAATATGCCCTCTCTTAATGACCCCAGTCACATTCGAAAGCTATAAAAGCACCAATTCCACCGAAAAACGCCAAAATGGATGAAAAAGTCAGGGAGCCGTGCTCAAAAAGCTGTTGACGACGTCCTCAAATGTTTCAGTCATGACAAATATGCCCTCTCTTAATGACCCCAGTCACATTCGAAAGCTATAAAAACACCAATTCCACCGAAAAAACGCCATATATTTTAGGGATATTCACTTTCTTCGGGAACATTTTGCCGTCAACATTCCTCCGGAATGATTAATGTCTTCCGGTGAAGGTGATCTGCCATATTGGACGAACCCAGCAAGGGATGACAAGCAGTGATTTATGAAATGATTTATGACCTCAAATTATGTGTAATTCTATTACCAGATCTATGTGAAGTATGCCTTGGATCATGATCGGTGGCGGACGGATTAGCAAGGGCATCGGGCCGAGTCAAGTAGTGTTTAACTAATTCCATAATCCTTGTACCAATAAATCACTTTAAAACCGTAAAGAAAAAAGAACACCAAGAACGTCTCATATTCACAACATTTCAAAAAAAACAAAGAAAAAAGAAAAATCATAATTTAAGAAAGAAAGAAAGAAAGAAAGAAAGAAAGAAAGAATAAATGAATGAATAAATAAATAAATAAATAAACAAATAAACACACACACCACACACATTGGTTTAACAGATTCCAAAGTATTTGGGGTTTTCCATTCTTACAGAAGAATCAAAATAAGTTATTCGTTTCTTATGGGTTAAGTTTACCATGGCAATGGAGTTTGTATTTTTTGTTGTTTTTAAATTTTTATCCACAGGTGATGCTGTTTGAATTGGATAAAGCATTTTTATGTATAGTTTCTGAAATGGAAAAACCCAAAACACTTTGGAACCGGTTATATTCCCCATATGTGCAGTGAGTTAAATCAATCTGTGATTTTTCCTTTTAAAAGTATTCTCTCCATAGTTCTGCGTCTACACCTCTACAGGGTTTCTATGTTTTCTTGGCTACGCAAGAATGGCTGACATTTCTAGGATTTCAGAAACGCAAGTGGTTTTCCGTCACATGCCATAGATGGGACAGTGGGATCCATTTTCTGACACTAATTAATTCTTTACTAAACCAAAATATGCCAAAACCTAAGCTGAAATACTCGAATCAAGAAGATATCATAACCCCAGATCTTATTTATCTAGCCCTCGAGTTCAAGTGAGTTATAAAATATATATACAAATATTTGCAAAAATTTCCTTTTCAAAAGGTCGTGGAATGATTTTATGAGCATTTAAGTTGTTTTCTTGAAGTTGCGTTGAGATGAAGCTCCTCTTTTGTTCTTTGTGTGGCTCACGATTTCGTTGACCTCAACTGACAACGGAGATAACATATGAATCCATTTATCTTTTATCAACTATTAGATAACTATTTCCGACTAAAAGACCGTCCCGGTTCAAGTAAAATTATTTGCGATGCTCTTGTGCCAACCAGGTTAAGGGGAAAGAACTTTGTTGGAAGAAAACAGCTCAAAGGCATTGCTACGAGAGGTAGTTTTTGTACAATGTACAACAATGGCGTCAAGAGATCCCTACGAGTTCAAATCATCGCAGGTTGCTAGATTATAATGCTATCAATCAATGTCACCTAGAGTATTTTTTTACTTGAAAGCAAGCCGACCCTAAGCCTACGTACAAGCACAAACACAACTTTAATCCGAGTTGAGGGATGAGCATCCACAGCAAAGCTCAAACTTGGATGGCTTTGACTCGAAAAATGCTCAGGTTAGCCCGACGCAGAACGAATAAAACTTCCAAATCCCGCTTTTAATTGCTGTTGCTTCGTTACAGGGACCGAGCTCCCCTGCTGATATTTTGTCAAGAATGAGGAACATACTTCTGTCTTCACTTATCATTAAAGAAACTTACAGGGACTGCTCTTTTAATACGGAGAGAGATCTCTATGTGCTCAGTACCACACGCTCCCTCAGACCAAGCGGTTGCGCAAGCTCATCCTACTCCAAGATCAACCCAATCGTAACCACGTACCGGCGACCATCTTCCTACACTACCTGAGTTATTTTTACATTTTTAAAAAGGAATCGTGGTGAGTTGTTTGGTATATTTTTTCGTACGTGTTTCATAGTTACATGGGCGGGCTCCAATGCTGGCAGACACAACACCTATAAATCATTATGAGGGGAACTGAGATGTCAAAAGCGACGCGGTTTCAATAATTGTGTGAACATGTTTAGTGTAATGTCAATCGGTATTGACTGTAAAGGAGCCAAATATCGCTTAGATCACGACCAAACCGCATCCCTAAACAAAGATAAAAATCCGCAGGCCTTTAAGTCGTTGGGACAATTTTTGGAAAAGTCTGCAAACGCATTCAAGAATCTGCAAAGAAAGTCAAATGACTTAATTGGCATTTGTTAAGCTAATGAATGTACAGTGTAGACAGTGGAATTTCAAGGGGTTTGTGTTAGCATAATTAGAAAGCACTTGAGGCCTACTATTCTGTGCTTCCTGACGGGCTTCCAAACAACGCCAAGACCCGACACACTTAAGAGTGATAAATTAGAGTAATTTCAAGCTGTCCCACGAGCGGATAGGCCCCACCAAAGGTCACTGTCATCAAACATTGCTATTCCATTACACAGGAAAAATATATCTAAGGAGAGATGAGTGGCAAGAGCTCTTCGTTTAGTATCGCTACTCTTCTACAGTTAAAGACGCCCGAATCTAGTCACTCCACTTCTGGTGCAAGGGAGACAAGAGATCTTGAACTCGAGTCAAATAAACCCGTCGCCATGTCCTTAGCGGAGCGGCTTGCAGGTTAGTATGGCAACAGTTCATTGACTCTCTTTTAAACGAAAGAAACAAAAAGAAAAGAAAAAAAAAAAACAAAAAAAAAACAAAAAAAACACACACACACACATCAAACTTGAACTTCGATCTCTTTTTCTTCTTGTCATCTAACACAAGGTTAGCGTTATCATGACCCGTGACTCCTAACATGAACGCTTACCCCGAAATTTTTAACAAAGCCCTACTTGTTGTCATCTGTCCTTGGCTGTAGGACCTCTTGGATGACCTCTGGGCGTACAATTCTCCGAGATACGCCACAACTTTGTCTAATCGATCCATATAAAGGCATATTAGTTAGTTGCTCTTATTAGAAGTAAAGACTTCTGCGGCTTGGGGTAAAAAAGGCCAAACGAATGTATTTAGAGTTGAGGATTAATACTTTCTCAATTGGTGCAACCTTATACTTTGTTTCCTATGAAGACAAAGAAAGCGCTCGCCGAGAAGAGAACTGACCTCAGGGATTGACAAGATGGCGTCTGCGAGTCAGAGAAATAATACCAAAAACTCTCATCATAGGCCAAAGAATATGATCTGTGTGGTCTTTGAACAGAGTATTTCGTCTTTAAGATTAGCTACATCACGCGTGATCATTAGGACTCATCTCAACTGTTTTCCATGAAAGAACAAAGAGTTTCAGAAGAAGTATAGTGGCGTTCCAAGAAGTATTTCCCTCGATCACGAAACAGGGCAAGTGGTCTTTGGTCCTCATTTCTTGCAGTTTTTACGCCAACGAAAAAAAGTAGCCTTTTTGACTTCGCGGTGCGGGTTTTAACGAGGAATAGTGAAAGGTTAGGAATTCTTAGATAATCTAGTTATAACTGAGTTCATGAGCCCTCCTTCCCTTATTTTACAGTTTGAAAGGTTTGTTCGGAAGGACTTGAAAGTTCAGCTTTTCAAAACTTGATCTGTCAACAAGCTTGTTTTATAAGGCTTTTTTCAATTCACACATTCGGTCTGCCAACAAAGTTGTGTGGCAAAGTGATAACTCTTGTAGATGACTGAAGATAGTACCGGCTCTAACACATGCTCCAACCAGCCAGTACAACTCAGTACGCATCGCATCGTCAAACATATGATGTCTTAATACAAAACAGTCGTGAATAACTGAAAAAATACCTGGATTACTGAATGACTTGGACATGGCCTACATGGACATGGCCAAAGGGTCTTTTAATACCCATGTTTGTTCTGTATTGTGTAATGTACATTTATTACCATTGTCTGACAATCACTTCTTCAGCGCTCTCGCGCCCCTAGTTTTTTCAAAGAAATATTGGCTTTACCGTGGCATTTTCTCCCAATATTTTGAAACATTCCTTTAGTTAAGACTACTGGGATTTGAGAGCTTCATTTCCATATAGAATCTTTGGGCATTTTTGCTTGCTTTTGCTTGGTACTATTAAGAAGCAAGCCTCCCGCTGCATTTAGTAGAAAATGAAATTCCAAACTTATATCGTAGAATCCATCATTTCTTATTTCATAATATGACAACATACGATGTCTAACGAGTTGGAATGTATGGTAAATTCTTTTGTTACAGCAAGACGTTAGTGAATTCGTCCCCTTTAATGATAGGTTCTTAGTTTATCAGCAGAGTTGCCACAACCCACTTTGAATTCACTAAATACTTTTCACATGAAAAGTAACACAACACAACTGCAGCGAAGAAAGATGTCAAAAAAGAGTCCCTCGAGCACAAACTTAATACCAAACAGTTAGACAAAGTAAGGCCAACTTAAACACAACTCTGCTGCAAGTGATGCGTGTGTGTATTAAGTAAAGTACATTAAGTGTAACTTGAAAGCCTCGTGGGCTATGAGTCATCCTGGCTCCACACAACAATCAAGTGTTTGCACAGGTTTTCATGGTTTTGTACCATGAGAGAATCGTGAATTCATTAACAACTTTATCAGATCGTATGACGATAGCATGCATCGCTTTTAAAATGATGAAAAGATTTTATTCATGCCAATTAAATGAACCTAAAAATTGACGACCATAGGTTTGTTTGTAATACATAAATCCTGTGGAGCTGGGCATTAGAATCCGAGGTCCAAAACCATCCAACTATTCCTCTGTTTTTCTATCATATTCAAAACCCAAAAAGTTACAGAAAACCGGTTCGATTCTTTTTGCTGTACCTCGGAAGGAATTTTTTATACTGATGAAAACAATTTCATTACTGAAATTTAAGAAATTCTTCTGAAATTGTTTTGTGAATTGTTACGTGGCTAAAATTCGTTGGCTTTCCAGTCATTCCCAAATCACCAAGCTATCGTAGTTTAGTTTATAATTCGACTGACCCCCTACGTGTTATGTTGGGGCAATGACAACAATTGGTATCAGATCAGTTCATCTTGTTTAGTAGTTGGTAAATGAGGGAAGATAAATGATTCTGAGTTACTGTACTACATTGTTGTCGCCAGTTGTTCAGTTAGCTGTTCCTCGGACAACACGGAGCCTTGCATTCACCCGTCTCTTGTCTAAATATTCTCTCTTATAGCCCATGAATTACATCAGTTTCAGCCAGAAAAAAGGCAAAAATCCGCAAAACTTTATTTAGCTTAGGAGATCATTGTTAGCAATGCATATCTATATGGTGCACATGTTTTCAGTTTTGCCATCTTGGGCGGGTGACACATGGAAGCTATTTTAGCGAACAGATTTCTTTCTTGTAAAATTATTGATATATCCCTGGCTATTCTAGTCTTGATGCTAAAAGCAGTCAGTTTGGTTCTACTTTAGAATGTCCAAGGTTATCTTACTGCATGGAATGGTATTTGTTTCACGCCAGAATAACTGAAATACCATGTGTTAGCCTTCGTGCACGAGAGGGCTACAAATAAGACTTTCACCAACGGTCCCTACAGGTATTTCTGGTACCTCAGAAAAACTGGTTATCGTTTTTTGATGAAGCTAACACAATTATCCGCAAATCACTGAAATAACACATGTGTTAACAGGCATTTCTGCGAGACCTTGAAAGGGTCACGACCAGTGTTTGTCTCAAAATCAAACAAACTCATATACTCATGAACTTGCCAAACCTTTCACTGCAGGCTTAGATAGCTCGTTAACCTTGATATCTAGTTCGGGTACGTGTAAATTGGATCTAGGTCACTTGAATCTTACAGCAGTATCATCCCTTATTCTCGGGCTAAGACCTACGCCTTGAAGCCTTGAAACACGATAGACTCCTAGAGACTCCTCCTCTCCCCCTGCATTCAAGGCACGCACCAATAGTTTTCCTTCCTTCAGTACATTGATCATTATCCATGTTTATCTATACACAAGAGATACACCCTACGTTCCCCCAACGAAGATTATACTACGAGAACAGTCTCTGCAAAACTAGGCTGACGATTTTCGGCGACAACTTGTATAAGCCAGCAGAGCAGCAAATATTTACTTACTCTATAGAATGACTTTCCTATCTTCACCGAACCACTTAAATGTTACTCGATTACAACTGCTTGAGATTCTTCTCAGATTATCGTAGTCAGTATTTAGAATTGAAAATTATCGTTTTCAGTTGTTGCAAAAGACGACTTGTGAATAATTCGTGTTCATGTTTCTCCAATATGCTCCAAGGAAAGATAGTGTGATTGAAAATAAGCCCATGATTTCAAGCCGTAACTCTTTTTCTAACCATCACTGGAATGTAGTACATTATATCAGTAGGATTTGTGACATCTCCTTGCGGAGATGAGAAGAAGAAATAGTCTAAGACTCTTAGAGTTCTAGCTAGATTTTTGCTCTATTTTTCTCAGTGAACTATGGTTACATGGATAATGTGATGATACTACCAGGCAAGTTCATTTTCCCTCACTGGTGCCATTCAGATCCACCTCAATGAGTGCTATTACATGAATCCTCAAATACACAACATCAGTAAACGCACTTTGACTTGTGGTCTGTTTATCCATGTCAAACACATTACATGAGTAGCCTTGCAGTTCTCGATAGCCTTTGTAAGCCTTCCTTTCCAACATGACAATTTCGTAACTCCTGAAAATTGGGTTTGAACAGCTCGCCAACAATATGAACTCTTATACAACGTCCTTCGAGGAGATTATCGATCCATTTCAACAGCCTGAATAGAGTTTGATTTAGACATCATATTTGACTGAATTTCATCAGCTTAACACAGCCTTGAATGGTGCATGTAATTGTCCAGTTTGCGCTTTTGCAAATGTTTTTTTCGTGTTGAAGGAAAAAATCCCCGACTATTACAGAGGATTCCCTTCAGGCATAACTAAGCTAAAACATTATAGCTGTGTGCAACACACAACGTGTATATCTAATTTTAATATAGCTCTTGTTTAGTTTCAAGTTATCCTGATAGTTCGTTGTTCAAAATCACAAAACATGATTATCGCAACACATTTTTGAAAACTTTTGAAAACAATTAAACTGTTAACGTTATCCACGTCAAAGAATAAACCAAGATACCCGTGAGATAAAAGGATTGGGTTTGGATGCATTTCATGATTCGGGATTAAGAAGATTTTGGCTAATAGCAATTATTACCAATATACGCGGCCAATATACGCGGCCACTGAATATACGCGGCCAAACAGAAAACTGCCCTCTTGGAAAACGCGCTCAGCGGGCCGCAAATGACTCGAGCGGGCTGATAATGCATTATCAGCCCTACTGGTGGTTGGTTTTTGGTTCATCATCCAATGGATTTTAGCCTTTTAGTGTTTGGCCTTGTTTATTGATAATAATGATAATAAAACGACTTTTGTTGGGAACAATGTTTATTCCCTCCAAGAAGTCATTTTATTGTCCTATTAAGAAATATGACTACATTTTGTCCAAATATTTTTGCACTCAAGAGGAAGATCGAAGAAAAAAATTTCACTTATAAACTTTGGATCTTTTTATGAAAGAGGCCAAACTGGATAGCCATAAATAAATCATATTGAAAAGCTAGAAAATGATCAGTTTTCAGTTAGTTCATAAGCCTTTCGACTAAATTAAACCCGCATGTCCAATGATTTGACCTTTCCTTTACCTTATAGATAGTCAGTTGCTAGGTTTGTAAATATGTCTTTGTGAGGATGAGTAAAACTTACCCTTAAGTGTGTGACGCGAATTCCTGCGAAATTCACCTAGCAAAAGGGTACACGGGTAAAGATTTATATAAAATTTCTCAAGTAAAAAGGATTAAGTGGAGCTTATCTTTCTGCTGATTCAAGGGAACTCTTTGAAAAGACGGTTACTAAGGAATTTTTCTGAAAACAACAATCGCTGAACGTATAACATTATTAACTTCAAACTTAGCATACATATACAGCTTGATATTATATTCATCAAATGATAAACTATGTATTTTGTATTTTGATTATTACTTTACAGATATCATCATCGAGACACGCGAGGGCAAGCTGAATAAGAAACCAAAGCGCATGCGCACATGTTTCACTCCATATCAATTACAAGTTCTCGAAAACACGTTCACAAGGACGCATTACCCGGATGTGATGTTGAGAGAGCAGCTTGCGTCTTACACGAACCTTGCAGAAACACGAATACAGGTAAATGTCAGATCGCCGATGACATGCAAAACTGTTAAAAGTACAAACTTGATAATTTTAGATATTTGTGAATTTTAGTCAAAAATTGTTAAGATTTATAGTTTTATTTTATAAAATATAGACAAGTTACTGCGTACGGTCTGATCGGCTGTTGGCCATGCTTCACGTGAGGATCGTAAAAACACGCTTGTGACGTAGCAGCCTTCGATGCTTTTGCAAATTTGACAAAAACATTTTTAACTGTTTTCAACTATTTTTCGTGTTTTGCAATCCTAAACATGAAAGAAAACCTGTTCTAGATATAGGAAATAATCAATTAAAATTTTTATATCTGAGTCATTGATAAAAACAAAGACAAAAAAGCACGTGAATTTTGAAATTCCAACATTCAAGGAAACCAAGGTAAAACACTGATTATAACTTCATGATAAATTAATCGTTGCTCTTTTTACTTATCAAAATAGCTAAAAATTAGTTTAAAATCTTAAAAACTCAGCCGCAGACAAATAATTAATGCCTTTTAATGTTATTCAACGAACTTCCTGCCAGAAAAAAGACGGCAAACCAACACTACTTACTTGTGCATCTCGAACTGATGTTGTGAACTTGTGTCAGCAAACGGCGAGATTTCCAAAAAAAGCCTAGTTTTCTTGATATCCTGTCTTCTCTAGGATATTAAAAGAATCTGTGGCTTTATGTCACTCCTTATTGCGGCTGTAGAGAACAGGAATGAATAGAAAACATTCCCTGCTCAAGTCTGAAGTTTTTGTCGATGAAGACGACTCGATTTGAATCTAGTGCTCTCGCTCAACCACAGGGAGCCCAAAAATAGAAGTAATAGAGCAAATGAAAAACTCAAAATGTTTATGGCGCGCTTTATACTATAGAATTTCTCTGTGGTCTTTTTCTTGATCGTATGTAGAAATACTATCAAAACAGAATAAAACAGCTAGACGAATGCACTTAGTAGTCCTGTTTTACATTCCATCATTACAGGTCTGGTTCAAGAACAGAAGAGCAAAACATCGAAGGCGTGAAAAATCCCCAGACAACCCCCCAAAGGAAAGCAGCAGTGGTTTCACGAACTTCGAAAACTGGCCGAAAACAGCACCCCTAGCCATTCCGACATGCGTTTCTCTACGGGATTCGGGTTTTGCAGCGAAAAATCCACAGTACAGCCCACCTGTTGTTACCGGGCAACTTGGCTACGGCCAACAGCATGGCATCCCACAGACACCATTGCCACCTTTCAACTCGTTATTAGGATCTCCATGTCAGCAGTCTTGCCATCATTCCTCTACTGCTTCACACTGTTATTCCTGTGCGTGGAATATTCACTGCCCTGGCTCTCTTACCCCTGTTTCGTATCCCTCCCTCAACACATCTCACGATAGGCAGCATCTCTATCCGGGATCGGCTCTAGACACTACTTGCGGAACGTCTCGTCTTCCCATTGGATTCAACTGAGATTTCGATTTTTCCAACTTGGCCAGGCTTCTGCGGCAGTTCGCTCAAGGTTGATTGAAAGAATTTTAAAGTTTTACGATGTTATACCCTCGTATAGCGAAAACGTTTCAAAAAACAAAACAAAACAAAAAACAAAACAAAACAAAAAAAAAACAAAAAAACAAAAAATCAAAAAATCATTGCTTTCAAGGGAATAGATATTACCCGAAATAAAAGTTTCAAGTCGAGGCTGGAGAGGACAAATATATACTTACATTTATTGCATTTTGTCAACTCCAGCCTTGACTTCAATAAACCTATTGTTTATCATAATCAATTACATAATACTAAAAATGTGAATACTTTATCAAACAAAAGCCATGGTTTTGCACTTTTAAAAAAAAAATCTATCTATATATATATATATATAATTTTTAGTATAGCATGCTAAATTTTTAGTATAGCATGCTTTATTTATATTTATATAAATAAAGCTATAAATCATTATAAAAAAAACTACTAAGAATCTCGCTTTCTGATTGGCCGAGGCGCGTGCTT
>JAADYU020132548.1:0-11504 GCA_011763375.2 Heteractis magnifica | reverse complement strand
GTTCAATCCCTGGACCTGCTATCATAATGTAAGTAGAGTTGTTTGTTGGCTCTCTCCTGAGCTTCAAGGGTTTTTCTTCGGGTTCTCCGGTTTTCCTCCCTCCGCGAAAATTAACTTCTAAATTTAAATTCGATGTTTAGCCATCACCTTAGACTGGAGCCTAGCTCGGTAGTGAATAACCACGAACTAAATATGGTCAAAGGAGGTTAAAAAATTTTCAGGATAGCTCCGAAATTTTTAATAGTAACGCATTCTTCGGTGCCATCTAAAAGTGACGTCCCATACCAAGTCGATCAAGGGCACATTTTCTGGATTAACCTTGATTGTCAAAGTTAGATAAATGTTTTAAATTAAAAACCAGCTTACCACTCTCTCTTTATCTTCAATAGGCATGTTTTCTCGTAAATGAAGATTAGCAGAAACCTGAATGGATGAAAAAAGGATTAGAATCGTTGGGGTGACAGCGCTATAATTTTGATCCGTACCGTGACCGTAAACAAGTGAAATGCATTATTCGAGTCGGATCCACTCCTGGCAGATTTTATATGAGTGGGTAATCGTACGTAATTTACAGTAACCGTAACTACGCGTTGTGATTGGATGATCTCCACGAAAACATTGGAAAGCCATCTCAGTGCTACTGCTTACCGTACCGTGTACGTGATGTAAGTAACTACCGTACGTTTCCTACTCATACGAAAACCGCGTCTGCCTACACCTCAAGAGTACTTTCCTTACCCACAATTCTGTGCACACGTGATATTGCAGTGCAGGTACTGGGGCGAGACTTACCATCATGGATTCCATCACAGTGAGATGCGGTAACAACACGTCATCCTGCATAATGTAACAAGACATCTTGCGAAACTGACGCAGGTTCCTCTCAAAGCCATTCACAGTGATCAAACCATCAGCGAACTTGGTTCTTAAAAATAACAAATAATCACTGTCAGGGGTAGTATGAGGGATTAAGGGGGACTGTCAGGGGTAGTGTGAGAGATTAACGGACTGTCAGGGGTAGTGTGAGAGATTAAGGGACGGGTAGTGTGAGAGATTAACGGACTGTCAGGGGTAGTGTGAGGGATTAACGGACTGTCAGGGGTAGTGTGAGGGATTTTGAACGGACTATCAGGGGTAGTGTGAGGGATTAATGGACTGCCAGGGGTAGTGTGAGGGATTAACGGACTGTCAGGGGTAGTGTGAGGGATTTTGAACGGACTATCAGGGGTAGTGTGAGGGATTAATGGACTGCCAGGGGTAGTGTGAGGGATTAACGGACTGTCAGGGGTAGTGTGAGAGATTAACGGACTGTCAGGGGTAGTGTGAGGGATTAACGGACTGTCAGGGGTACCATGAGGGTTTATGCTGCACAAGTAGGTTGAGCAACTGTCAGGGGTAGTGTGAGGCAACGTTTGTCGTAATAGTGTGAAAGACTGTTAGCGATAGTCAAAGGGATCCCGAGGGTATGCTAGGGTAGGGAAGAGATCAGTTTATCAAACTATATTACATCATACCTATATCCAGCCAGTATATTGATGAGCGTCGACTTGCCCGCACCTAAAGGAAACCAAAAAAGATAGTGATTACTAACACGTCTAAACAAGAAACGATGACACTCAATACTCGGAAGTAGCAGACAGAACACATGAACTACTTTGACCTCTCTTATGATGAGCAAGTCTGGAATCAGCGCGGGCCATAAAAAAGTGTTAAAAAACGAAGTTCTATAACTTACGCTACAGACCGAGCAAGCGAGGTTAATAAGATGTTTATTATATGGCAAGGCCAACACAAATATAAGGTTGGTGGTCCATACTGTAAGTTATGGACTGCAAATTGGCCAATAAGAGCACGTGAAATTGCTTTGCCATATGATAAAATGGAATATCGATAATTATCATTCTTTCTTTCATTTTAGCTTTAGTGATTATTTAGTTTCTCAATAGTTTTTAAAAGGCGTATAGAATTTATTGCACTGTAATTTATTTTTGCATTTGAAAACTTGAAGGTGATATTTGCGCAATATGAATTAATAAATTATTATTATTATTATTACTATTATTGATTTTTCTCGTTGCTGCAGTTGTTGCTGCTGTTGTTCTCGTTGCTGTTGTTGCTGTTATTGTTGCTGTTGTTGTTGTTGTCGCTGTTGCTGCATTATGTTGTTGTTGTTGCTGTTGTTGTTGCTGCTGTTGTTGTTGCTGTTGCTGTTGTTGTTGCTGCTGTTGTTGTTTTTGCTGTCGTTGATGTTGTTGTAGTTTTTTGCTGTTGTTGCTATGAAGTGCTGCTGTTTATGCATGTTGTTGTTTATTGCTTGTTGTTGCTGTTGTTGTACTGCTGCTTATATTATTTTGTTATTCTTTATTACTATACATCCCCTAGTTATCTGTAAGAGTCTGCTTGCAAAGATACCGATGTACACGGTACAACATTGCTTACAACTGTCGCATGCGATCTGCTTACACCATGCTCACAACAGGAATTGCTTTTATGTAAATCAATCCTACAACTTGCTCGCAACTGTTGTGTACAACAAGAAAAAAGTTGTACGGTTGATTTACACGATTGAAGCAATTCGTGTTGTAAGCATGGCGTAAGCAGGTTGTATGCCACAGTTGTTGGGAAAAGTTGTGCCGTGTAAATCGGTCTTAACACCTGTTCCTCCAAGCAAGACTGCCTCATTTCTCGACGCAGACCGACGCGGGATATTATTAACCAATATTTTTTCATTTTTAGTACGATTAAGACTCATTTACCTGAAGGACCAAGTACACCAACCATGTGACCACTCTCGAACTTGCCGGAAACTTCTTTGATAATATCCTTGTACTCTGAAATAAGAAAAACGGAGGAAAACGGATCCTTGTAATGATATTTGGCATCAATAACGTGTTTTACGAGTTTAGCGTAATTCATTCCAGATCATATAGTCAAAATAATGTGGTAACGAAGACGCATATCGACCTTGTTATAAATAGAAAATTTACCCTCATAAGACAGAGGTCAGGTGTAACTTTAGTGAAGCTTAACAAAGAAAGACAAGAAGTCAAGATAGTTGACGTACGCATTTATTAAAATAACATTAAGCCAACTTGTACTTGTTTTTAAACCTTTTAAACCTACTGAAACTTGAAACGATCGGGATTTCACTTCATCAACATGTGGGAGTCACATAAAAATTCTCGTAAAGACGCGCATTTCTTAGGTATACCCTCTAGTGATCTGTAGCGCTGACGTACTTGATAGTCAAAAGCCTTGTGATGGAACTTTAATTTCATCTGTTGCGAATTGCCGTGAAATGAATCAAGGTGTCATCGCATATGAGGCCAAACGCACTATCGAAGACACTGCCGATCGAACGTACATACCGGACCACCGGAGATCCGTACACTCAAGAAATATCGGGGATTATGTATGTGACCTCAAAGTGCGCGACAACTATGCTTCACCTTCAGATATGACATGCAAAATCAGATGTAACGTACTGCAGACATATCACTTCACATACGGCAATAACAGCCTGTGAGCAGATGAGGCCTTACTTCCTCCCCTTGCGGTTAGGGGTAACGAAACGTCTGCGAGAGCTGGCTACAGCAATAAATGCTCGGACACACGATGCGATGTTGCTTGCAACGGAGAAATCGTGTGTCCACCCGTAAAAGTAAAAAACGATTTCTACTTCAGTGATGTCGCGCGAAACAGTTTGTTCCACGGGTGGACACACGGTGCGATTTCCCCGTTGCAAGCAAAGTCGCATCGTGCGTCCGAGCATCAACAAATTAGCGAAATCAAAGGTTGTAAAGGTTCTGTTTTTAAAACGAAGCGAATGGATTCATAATTTAGAATGTTTTTCAGCCTTTCTTCATAAAAGCTATTTGTTTCCGGTAACTTGACAAGATCAAGAGTCAAACCAGAGGAAACAAAGTTCAGATCTAGAATGTGCGGGTTGGTCACTCAGTAATCCTTCACGGTGAACACGTGCGATAGAACCAAGGGAAGGTCAATGTCATTACTAAGTAGCGCGGTATCCGCTCTGGAATGACATGACGATCAAGTTATGATGATGATGACTGACAAGAATGATGACGATGATGACAGTATAATGGTAGCATTTGATGATTGTCAACCATTCCCAAGAGGATCAAAAGACAAAGGCATGGCCATGTTGGTGGTACAGACAAAAGGACCTAATGAGAAATCTTTTGTTAAAATCCACCAGATGACGTAACGTGAAAATGAAGAATGGTTATGATAATGGGGATGCGGATGATAAAGGTGAAGTTGATGATGATGATAATGATGAAGTTAATGGTGATGGAGAACATGATAATGATGGTGTTGTAGGTTGTAGTGGTGGTGGTGATGGTGTTGGTGGTGATGACGCTGATGATGATGATGATGATGATGATGATGGTGGTGGTGATGACGACGACGACGACGACGACGACGATAATGATAATCTAGAATCCCGTGTTTTGAAACCACCAAGCCGTGAGAAATCCAGGCAAGAACGAGCAGGTAATTTTGGGGAAGCCATTATTATCAGGAATGCGCCAGCAGTTATTACAAACATTCAGAATATTTCTAGTAAGTTAAAAATTTCGAGGTTACATACAGGAATCAATCATCAGAGGCACCTGGCATGCTTACGGAACATCTTTACTATAAACGTTGGTTACTCGAGATGTCAATCATAAATAAACTTTGATAAGGTTTGTAGTAAATCAACGCAAGGTGCAACATCCTGTTTCCTGACGATCGTTTTGCCCTGATCGATGGGGAATGACTTCTAAATCGTCGGACGGATGCAGCCAGCTGAGTGGCATTAAATTTTCTACCCAATCACAGTCCGTTGCGATTTGTCATGGCCGGCCCTGTGTTCAAGGCCTTTTTTGTACCTGAAAGCTATTGACAATTCAATCCAATATATTCTTAGTCTCAGAAAAGTCCACAACACTTAATCAGTGATATTTCATCTGTGAATTATCTAAAAACCACGCGAGAAATGATTTTCAAAACAGAGTGAGGGCGGCCGGAGGTTTTGATCAACTCAGGGGCGGATCCAGGGAGGGGCAAAGGGGGGCTGTAGCTCCCCCCTTTTCAGCCATATATATAGTTTTATTTGATCAAAGTAATGGATTTACAGTAAAATGAGCCGTTTTTCCAGTCAAGCCCCCCCCCCCCTTATATTTTTGGCTGGATCCGCCCCTGCAACTGACAGCGCTTTGCGCGATTCGTTGTCGTCCGCTTGGCTGGATCTATTTCACACCAGGTTTGTAACAGTACTAGATGGAATATTTAAAGAAATATGTTCTGGTATCGAAAGTCCATTTGTGGTGTTTATCACAGTTAATGCTGTGGGCCCGCTAAACAGAAACAAGAACATCGTTTAGTTCAGGTCCCCGGGAGCAGGCGTGGATATGGCCGGTATTAATAAGAGGGGAGTGACTGTCTTACGAAATACGTTTAATCACTATATGAAGTGTGCTTTAAAAGGAGGGGGGGGGGGGCAAGTATTGTCAGAGATGCGTAAAAATGCTACACAAGTTGAATTTTAACAGTCTCTGCAGGAAGCTTAGTGGACTTTGTACCGAGCACGTGGAATCACACCACCTTGAAGGTCATCAGAGGCTAATACTGAGTGTCTGTGCAACATTTCTAAAGCCTGCATGTAAGTATTAAGCTGTCGCATAGTGCAACCCCTAAACCTAGTTTGCATACAATTTTGCATCGAAGCCGTTCAAAAACACACAAACTAACAATGTATCGAGTTCAAAGCGACTTTATTTGTTGAAATGAAGCAAAAACAGCTCATTTTGTTCACTTTTTAAGCTCGTTTTCAGATTAACGTGTACAAAATTGGAGATTTCGTTGTGATAGTTTAAAAATGCTGAAACGGGATCAGGTGTGGTGCTGTGAAATGCAGTTGGAAAAACAAGTTTTGGACTGAATATATGTAGTCGTTATAAACTTGTAGAAAAAGACTGAACCAGGTAACAGCAGACTCCATATTGCAGACTCTATATAACAGCAGACTCTATATTGAATATGAGTAGAGTATGGCCGTGTTTCAGACTTGAGTGTTTGACTGAGGTTCAACTTAGGTTAGACACCTTGAAACAATGCTCAATAATAAGAGGTCGATGTTAAAATCTAATTCAACCTAGGTTAACGCTCTAGTCTAAACAAGCCTTGTGGGAATAAAATGCTCCAGGTCATTCGGGAAAAACCATGGTAAAAAACACAGACATAAACAGCGTTTCTCCACGTTGCACATTGGTATAAATGTTTTCAGATCAATGTAACGATATATCAGTGGAATTATTGATTCAAGCAAATACTACTCAGTTCAATCATCTTTCGTTTGTTTGCAAAGGGCTGTCTATGTGTAGATAACTGAATTTTTGAAGCCAAACTATGCTTTCAAATATGATTTGTTTTGACGGTCGCTGAGAGGCTCAGTTCAAGTCATTTTGTTATCGCTTGTCGACAAAAATATCAACAGAAGATTAGACAGAAGGACAGTGAGAGAGCAACTGATCATATTGAAGGGATTGCGAGCATCAAAATTGGGAAATTGGTCGTCAAAACAACATTAAATAAACAAACTTTGAAGCAGAGCATATCTAGAACTTGAAGAGCTTGGAATCATAAAATGTACACGATATTTTATAGTGTAAATAACTAGGGACTGTGATAGTGAAGGACCTCTTTAAGAAATCTTACTGAGTCAAAGGACATGAAGCGTGCCCCCTAGACTGTATTAATGATTTCATTACTCGAATATTGATTTGATTTTTCACTTTAAATTTTCATTAATAAAACGGAAGACTCATGAATTCAAAATTGATTTTCTACTTGAGTTTTAATCGGAAAAGCATGCAAACGTCGTACTGGCCTTTCTGTGGAGTTTTCCTACCTAATTATGGCACTCGTTGAAGAATTCAATCAAAATGCGAGTAGAAAATAGATTTTGAGGCTTGGAATCTTCAGTTTTATTAATGAAAGCTCAGGTCGAATAATCAACTCAATATTCGAACAACCATGGAAGCCATTAATGCAGTCTAGAGGGGTACGCTTCATGTCCTTTGACTGTAAGGGGTCCAGCTTTTGTACTCTCTCCTTTCAAACCCGCAAAGAGCTTGCAAATCTAAGGCATAATCAATTAGAAAACACCAACTTGCTCACGGCGGGGGATTGACATTGCTATTTTTTCAGTGGCACTGTTCTAAATATGCTTCGTGTTTGTTATTTTGAAATTATCCTGAAATTCTTATTCATGTCTGGACTTGAAGATTGCACAAGAAAATGTTTTTGCTAAGAAGCTAGAACTCTTTATTTCATAAGTGGATTCCTCGATAAATGCACGCTTTGGAAGGACGAAATGTTTGATGAAATGACGTCCAAGCAGCTTGTATGAACATCGATCTTGCCATTTCACAGATATGATCAAGGTGTGTGGCAGCACATTTTGAAAGAAAACAAAGATGCGAATATAACCTTTATGGGACTGACTTACCGACTTGATTTTAATTGGAAATCATTCGTTGACTGAAAAGGAATGAGTAGCTTCGTGATGCATATACAAATTAGAAACCACTTGACGTATTTGATCAGCCCAAAGTCTACAAACTATTGAATTTAGAAGTAGATATCTTTGTAAGCATTTTTGCCGTGTTTTGGTGCGTTCTTCAAGAACTTTTTTGATTGGACAGAGCTTAGATTAGCATCTTGAAGGGTTCTAGAGACGGACGAGCGCACAATGGGAAATTTAATTCTTAGATATTTACAGGAACTAAAATTTTTCAAAAGCTTGAAGCCAGGCTGTATTGTCTCAATGTACAGTAGTTTGCTGCTTGATTAAAAACGCAGGGAATTTATCCAAAGTACGAGAATAATTCACACATCAAAACAAGCTTTTTCAGGTTTTTTCATTGGTAGTTCCAAAACTCTGGCTTTTATCCAAGAAAAAGCGAAAATTTTTGATAAATCCTTCAGTGCTGAATTACCATAACTTTCACTTTTGTATGTAATTAAAGGTGCGAGCGGACTGGCGAAGAAAATGAAAGCAAGGTTGCGAACTTCCAGAGTTTTGGGAGCATTTACGATTATTATCTTACTTTATAAAGCAAAGCCGCTCAGGGGGATATTTACTTTCGCGTGTACAGGTTCAAGCTGAGTAAAAACCTGGGAAAACCGCGGAAATAAATAATATAAAACATGAAAGAGTACTAAATTGTTGTCGCAATGACGAAGAATTCTTTGATGAAACAATAGGAGAATTAACAGTCTTTCTTCTTGATATATTATCCCTTTCCTTAAAGATATAATTTATTTTATGAAATAATAAGAGCAATTATATGTGATGGTTTTTCCAGACTTTTTAACAAGTTACTAATCATCATTTTTCCGATTCCAGTATCCCACAAACCTCGTCCGGATTATTATAGATGTTATAAACACCTATTCGCTTCATTAAATGAAGGCAAGGACGTTATAACCTATTTTAGAGAATTAACCTTAGAATTAGGAATGATTTTTAAAGTATATAAGAATACCAGATAAGAACTTGATGCTGAGCGCGACGAGAGTTTCTGTTGCAATAGAATTTTCTCTCAAAAGAACAATAATCTAGGCCCATAAACACTCCACGCACCCAAGCTGTTTTCCTGTTTTTGAACACGTTGCTAAAAATGATCCTCGATTAGAAATGTTAAGATGAAATAATATCGCTTCTTTACTTCTTCGGGTGATAAAATAACCGTATAAAATCACATGAAGAAGCTTTATTATTTTTCCGGCTCTAGACTTCGAGGTTGTGTCTCGAAAGCATAAGAAAATTATTATTTTTAACACATTACACGCTAAAAAACAGGTAGTTTGGGATACAACAACCCGAAATGTAAAACTCTGACCAACTTGGAAATAATTTCCAAGCTTTCGGGAATAAAATAACTCACCATTTCTACCCAATTTGACTCGATAGCTAACGTCTACAAATTCCAAATCCACTTTCTGTCGTGGTCTTTGCCAGAAGCTCAACTGTTCCACGTATTCGCCAGCTTCAAGCATGGCACACGACTTGGAACTGTCCACAGACGTCGTTTCATCTCCTCCACAGCACTTTATGGCTGTTTTGTAGCTCTCGGCTCGAGAGGAGAGGAAATTTTCCATGAATTTTGGAATCCCTGCGTGATATATAGCCGGTTCTTTTATAAGGTTTCTCTCAGCGATGGTTTGTTTTGTCGCTCGAATTGGGTCATGTGAGGCTTTGCCTTCGACGTATCAAAGTCCGATTAAATATTCAAGACGATGAATAATTCAAGAGGGAACGAGCTGAAGGCCTTCGGTGAAGAAAACGAGATGCATCAAAACTGTGGTCTACCAGCCAACAGGTCAAAGAAGCCACTGAAAATGTCGGATGTCGCTCGGGGAAAATCTGCTGTAATAAAATTCGATCTTTTTATTCAATTTTATCCTCGCTTGTCAATTGATACCGGTGAAAAACAATAACCATGTCAAAGAGTGGGGAAATAATCACCAAGAATTATCAAGTGGCTGATTTTCTGGTTTTGTCCGACGTTGAAGATAAGTAATTTTTTTCTTATACCTTCGTCAGTGACATAGAAATAGACTGCTGGTGACCTTCTTTAGAAGTTGTGCAAAAAATCTTGCAATATCAGGAGTTTTGTTCAGGCAAGAAATTTGGTAACTTTAAACCGGAAATGCGGCTTAAGTTTACAACAAAAATTTTTTAACAATTTGTCTGACACTGTTGTTCTTCATTTACTTAATTTATTGTCTTTAAATTAAATCCAATAAACCCAAATTAGAATTGAATTTTATTCACAACAAAACCCTCTTTATAGTTTTTAAAAGTTTAATTGCCTGGAAAGAAGTGCTGAACTTAAGATACCAATGAATGGTAAAGGCAGTTATTACTACCAATCCGTGTCCGTGTCTTGCCTAACTGGTCAATATAAGGTCTTAGATCTGAACTTATGTTTATGACCTCAAGTAGCAAGGATCTGAGAAAATATTTTCTATATATCTTATATTAGAATTACTGAGGAAAAATGAAAATCATCACGTAAGTGTCATCATGCATAAAAGTGTTATTAAAATAAGCTGCGAGATTGCACAACTCTCGCAAGTTCTTTCAAATGACGTCATACCTGGACTGTTCTGTTCTGGTATTAATGCAATAACCGAGTCCTCGTTCTTTGCTGAGTTACATAAGCATCAATCCTTCAATTCTTCTAATTTCTTCACAGAAGAATCAAAAATCTTTTTTTTTTTTTTTTTTTTTCATGCTCAAAAATGCTTCGGTGTTCAGTCCCTGAAAAAAAAGCTCTCTCAGTTTCGTAGCTATGGCAATAGTTGAACAGCAACAGTGTTGAGTCATATTGCACGCATATTGACCAATGAGAGCACGAATTACACTACAGTCGAAAACTCATGCTCTTACGAGGAGAGAATTTCCATTATATCCTTAGTTTATAGTTTTCAAATGCATTAGCCAAATACTTTTTTTACGCGAAGACACACCTCCAAGTTAATGGTTTCCATCAATGCCGGCACATTAACAGAAAATAAATGTGCCGGAGTTGGAACTATTTCCGACCCAGACAGGCATTTCCACCTATTCTCTTGCTTTTGTATTCCTGTTCTAAGCTAAACATTGTCAATCCTTAGTGATAACCTAAGTTCGATTATTTTGCAATGATGTGCTCGGGTAAATTGAGGAACAAATTCTTTTCCCGGAGCCTCTACTTGGTTTCTTTTGTTCTACAATCGACGGAGATATTTGGAGAGCAGAAGTACGACCCGAACGTCATGAAGAAAAGACATGTAAAGAAAACAAAAAAAGTTGCCATTATTATAGTAAACAAAGTATATTGACGACGCCTTCAAACGCGCGCGCGTCTGCAATGTCAGGCACACGTGAAAAACTACGGCAAATGTTAAAGATTACGGCGCGCGTACAGACTAATCCGTACTCGCGCCGTCACGTTCAAAATGCGTTGTTATCGTGACGGAATATCGACGATATTATTAACAAAATTTCTCCAAGCTCTTCGAAACATGGATTCTGTACGGAAACACCGCACTGCTCTTCCCCGTTCCAGGGAACGGATACTTCTGTGTACCTTCCCGGAGTTACCTATAATTCTTTTTTTTTTTTTTTTTTTTTTTTTTTTTTGGAGTTGTTATTAGAAGCGGGAAGTTTAAAACCCATACCCATAATTCTTCTTGATTTAGTGCGTGCAAGCGAGGTCAGGGTCTGCTCAGGGGACAAAGTACATGAAGGAGACTTCGGAAATTGAACCACGGGCTGTAGGAGAATATTTGCTTTGTGGAGGGGGAAAATGCTTCTTAGTCGATCAAATAAATCCCCAATTACTCGCTTGGATCTGTCTGCCTTTAATTTATTGCTATATTTATAGTTATACAAGCCTCTGATCAACATACATGAAGATAAACGGTCTTTTTTAACCCTTTTT
>JAADYU020132437.1:0-11505 GCA_011763375.2 Heteractis magnifica | reverse complement strand
ACATATTGAACAATTCAGTTATAAAACCTTATATACAACGACATTCATCTACACCTCCTTTTCATGGATGGCTGATCGCCAATATTTATGAGCACAAACGCTTCGCAATCCCTCAAAAGGATGTGATAACGGCCGACCTGTCTCATGCAGCAACTTGTCGCCTAGGGTGTTCCGGCCTTTAGGCTTTTTTTCAACGGCAACCTTAATTGAATTAGCTATATCTAATAGCTAATCAATTAACTAGATATAGCAGGTACTAATTAGATGCAAAAACATGAAAAACATAAATATCTACTGAATTTCACTCGAAGTGACTGAATTTTCTCAAAAAAATATTTTTCAAGAAAATCAATAGCGCTGCGCGTCGATTCTAAAAAACCTCGAGTAATAGATGCATGATGTTCAGACAACTGTAATCATACTGAATAGAACAAGGAGAAACATACATTTTATCATGGAAATATTTCATACATTTTATCATGAAAGCATTTCTTTTTTTAAAAAAGTGGTCATTACAAACCAAACGGCAGAAATCGGTCTCAAGGAGATGAAAAATTTGGTTTGAGTTGGTTGGTTTGTCTGCTGAGTTGTGACGTCACTGACGCTCAGCGCTATTGTATTTGATGCACTTGAAGGAGTTAAGCTCCGTGTGTCTTTTATTGAGCCCGTAGGAAACAAGAGTGCTCTATCAACATTCTCCTGGGCCTTAGTATGTTCAATGAATGCTCACAGGTACTAAAATGAATAACAAGTTAAGAAAAGACAGAAGCTCAACCCTTTTAAACGTATCAAATACGATTGATTTATTTTTAACCTTGGTATTTTAATGTTTAAACATTGTTGTTCGTCTTCGATACATATCTTAAATTCTGCATTTTATCTTGCTGTTATTCTTTTACTCCTTTTGTGTTTTTGCTTTTTGTTCTTTTTACTAAAGTTGTGAAATAAATGCGTGATTCATGCTTTGAAAAATAAAGGAAAGTCATAGTGCTTAGAAAGAAGGTTATTTTGGGCCATAGACCCTTGGAAATATTTATATCTTTGAAAAATAAAGTAATAAGCATTGTTTACAACATTCTTGTTCACTCTGGCAAATCGAAATAAGCAGGAGGCAGAAGGATAGTCATATTTTAATGAAATTTAGAATAAATTATACAGTTTATATTGAGCTTCTGCATACCAACATGTCTTTTGCAGTGTCTCTGATTTTGGCTATCGTTTTGGTGTCATGTATTTTGAAAGGTAAGTCGGTAAACATTTATTTTAATTGCTCTCTTTGCTGTGATCAACACTGAACCATTTTTTAGCTTAAGCTGGCTGACTAGTTTAGGAAAGAGTAATTAGATAAACTTAGAAGAGCCATATTATACACAGTTAAACGCGCTGATGCAAAATAAACGACGAAAAATGGGGAACCCGCGAGCTCGTTTTCGAGACAATTTGGAATATTACCATCTTCACAAGTTTTTGAAAGAAAAGTCAAACTAAAAAAGACAATGGAAGTAATTTTCTCAGAATATCTACTTTAAACATTATTTTATTTTATATAAGAACGCTTCTAGAATAAGCACAAAATTCAGCATTATAAGTTCGCTAAATGAACCAAAAATCGTTCTCAAAAGATAAGAACAAAACAGACACAACGCTTTTTACAAGTTAAAGTAATTACGTTTTTCGCAAACTTAGACAAAAGATCTTTTTAACTGCTTTTACACAAAATCTAGAGAAATAGACATTTTGAAGGAAATTCATTGGCTTTGAGTTTTATTTTGTACGTGCGCACAAATCGAACATTCTAGTAAAGGTGCTGCTGCATTAGGAAATTTTCCTTGCACGCAACTTGTCTTGCAATTTTGGTGCCAGACAAGTTGCACGAAGCATTGTCTCTAGTGTAACATTCTTCCGATGCCATCCCATACGACTTCAGAGAACATTCCTTCAACAAGTCTGACCAGTGATAGCGGTATTGCATCAGCATCAAAAACTAGGACACCTTTCCTGATAGAATGCTTCACCTCGAAAATGAAAAACACTCACTTTT
This sequence comes from Heteractis magnifica, assembly GCA_011763375.2. Lineage (NCBI taxonomy): Eukaryota > Metazoa > Cnidaria > Anthozoa > Actiniaria > Stichodactylidae > Heteractis > Heteractis magnifica. The sequence continues at coordinate 9,464 of JAADYU020132437.1, read as the reverse complement.
GAAACTAGTAGAGTCAGTCCATCGACTTTGGATGAGGTTCTTTCTTTTCCACTAAAAGCCCCTTCTACTTTAGATCAACCCCATCCTATTGCCTTGTTTAGCACTCCAAAGACTCAGTCCACTTTACCCCCACCACAGTTTCCACCCACTCCTCCAGCAAGTAAAGAAAAACCCAAGAAATTGACCGATTATTCTGAATCAGGAACATTCAGACAAAGGTCTAATGAAGCCTTTACGGCGTTCAGAAAGATTGAGAGCTGTAGTGAAATCATTACCCAAGTTTGCGGTCTTTTTAATCTAGCTTTGTGAGGAAGGTTTGGGGACTTAATAGAATTTCTGAGTTATTGGAAAAAATTCCAAGGCCACCTTATAAGGACGCTTAGCAAGAACTATGCTGATTATGCACAATAGTTTCTGAGAGTCAGTTAAACTGAGTAGAAGCTAGGGAAATTAAAGAGTACAATTCGTACGAATTAAAGAGCGCAAGTAGTGTGAACAGATGTAAGGGCAGGATGTTTGTAAGAATATATTTGGCTTTGTTATATATTCCCTCCTTCTTCATCCCCCTCCCCCGTCCCCAAAACACACCCGTGTGCGTGCGAGTTCCTTTCTCAAGTTAACCTTCCTTCCTCCTTAATTTTGTATAGGAAGTTTATCAACGGATATAACGATGCCAATGCAAACAGTCCCTGTTGGTGGTACCATGGAGATGAAATACAACCACTCAACTGGCGTTTCCTTTGCTTGGTGTATGTTTGGGATAGATAATCCTTCTAACTTTCACCCAAATCCCTATTTCATGGGAACACAAGACAACACTGTCACGAATGGCACGACGTATGACAGCAGGGTTTCTTTCATTGGAAATACATCAGTGGGAAGGGCTTGGTTCAGGATCACCAATGTCAATGGCAATGACAGTAACACGTATAAAATACGGTGTTCTAGCAATAGCTTTCTTATTTTTAATCTACGGATGGTATTGCAAGTAACAGGTGGTACTGCGACTCATTCTTCACAACTGACTGCAACTCTTACCGCTACTCCAACCGCTACTTCCGACGCTACTCCAACCGCTACTCCAACAGCTACTCCAACAGCTACTCCAACAGCTACTCCAACCGCTACTCCAACTGCTACTCCAACTGCTACTCCAACAGCTACTCCAACAGCTACTCCAACAGCTACTCCAACAGCTACTTCCAACGCTACTCCAACAGCTACTCCAACAGCTACTCCAACAGCTACTCCAACAGCTACTCCAACAGCTACTCCATCTGCTACTCCAACTGCTACTCCAACTGCTACTCCAACCGCTACTCACAAGGGGACACCCAACGCTACTTCCACCACTGACGAAGGTATCCAATATTTTGGCTTAATATTGCTATTAATTTCATTTACCTTTTGCCTTCATTGTCTTAAATAATTTTCATTTCATTTCATTTCATTTTTCATTTCATTTCATTTAAGCAAGCATTTAAATATACAAGGTGGAATGAGAATGGCGTAACAATTTAATTTCAACATTTTCATTATAATATCCTGACTAAGTTTGTTGTCCATGTTATTCGGTAAGGAGGCTCGAAACGATTTTCGTGCGCGTGCTCTTAATCATTTGTGCAAAATCAAACTCCACCCCCCCCCCCCCAAATAAAAAAAAAAAGAAAAAAACAAAAGTCTCATATTCAAACTAAGATAAATGTAATAACTGGAGTTATCATAGAATAGGTTTCGTATGACTGAAAAAGTCGCGGCACGAACACGGTGCGGACACGGTCAAGGCGCGTCAAGAAACTTCAAAATTCTAGAAAACATCACGTTAGTGGCAAGGCACGCTTACGGCACTGACCGCGTGCCGCGACTTTTTCACAGTCATACGAAATCTTTTCTATGACCCATACGGACCGTGCACGCGCGCTCTTATGAAAACCATTGGCAAAAATCACGTGATATATAGGGGCCGTACGTGATGGCGTAGGCTGGTCCGTATTTTCCGCCTTACTGACCCGCTCGCGTGCGCTTGGCTTGAGCTAAGTTGGTTATTTGTGTCTAAAATAAGACATGAAAGGCCAGAAAGGCTAAGGGTTATACGATTAAGTCTATTGACTGAGTTAAGTCGGGCTGGACGGGAAAATATCTGGCTCTCGGTGCGCTCTCTTCGTACGGCTTGATATCGAGCCAAATATTCTCCCATACGGCCCTCCTTCTCAGTCAAAAGTACATAGTGATATTAAAAAAAACTCGCGTAAGGATCGTAGTCGAACTTCTCATGAGTCAAGCCAATCTCGTTCCCAGAGTCTGTCCGGCTTTTTGGTCAGCGTGTAACGCGGGGAAAGACTCTGGGGGAATCTTTTTTTTTTCTTTTTTTACCCCAGAACTTCTCATGATACATACATCATCTTTAATTATTATATTTTTCCAACAAACCGTTTGTGTCCCTGAAAGAAATATGTCTCTACTGAACTCGGTACAACGGCGGTTCGACGTCTGAATCAGTAGTCGAACATTGGTCGATCCTTATGCTTATGAGAATAGACCCTTTTCGAGTTCGCCAAATACCGCTGTGTTTCTTGATTACAGACTCATTTGCTCAGGCTTAGCTTCAATTCAGTGTCGAAATATTCCCAAATACCAACGGTGAAGTAAAGAATGCACAACTTCAACAATACAAACACTTTGAATTTCCACGGACCTTCACTGAAGAATGTGAAGATTCTACACACAAACGAGCCTAACCCTGAGCAACAGAGAACTACTCGAAACTGGAGTATTACGATGTTTGAACTAAATACTGGGAAACAACCTAAGAACAACCAACTTTTTTTGAGATTTTTGAGAATTCGCTATTACAGATTTTTTTATTTGAAAACCTTTGCAGCACATTTGAAGTGTTGTATCGTTGTCATAGCAATGCGGTCTAACGTCAGAGTTTAACATTTTCATTACAATCTTTAGGCCCAGTTCAGACGTCAAACTTTTGCTGTGCTGAATTCAATGTAAATGATATTATAATGAGTACTAGAAACAAAAGATTGGATAATTTGCATTAGATTCGACGCGGCAAAAATTCGACGTCTGAACTGGGCCTTAGACTGTCATATATTAGCCATAAAGAGTTTTTAAGTGTCATTTTTCCAAGTCTATATGCCTGCTTGAGCCGAGTATAGATTGCAAGCCTGCTGAAAAGAACAAAATGATTTTTTTTCTTTTTTTTTTTTTTTTTTTCTTTTCTTTTTTTTTTTTTTTTTAGGTAACCAGCTCATGGAACAAGTTTTCGTTCTACTGGTCGTTTCTGTAACCTTTCTGGCGGTGTTAGTCTTTATCCTGTTCTGCGTACTTTGTTATGTATTGTGCAGATAAAAATAAGGAAAATGAACTAAACGGAAATTGAGCTACGCGGCCGGGATGAAAAGGCCAAAACTTTACACATTAAGTCGCTAAACGCCATAGAAACAAACAAACGTTAGGTTAATCAAAAGCTCATAGACCAAGTCGAAATATGAAGGACTGCCAATATTCTTTTTGAAAATAGGCAGTCGAAAAATATTGATTTCAGAGAGATTGAATGCCGTGGCATGTGTCATTGTCGGGTTCAAACGTTGTGAGGGTGAGACCGAGGAGGATTCTCGGTTAAGCCTGGTTCACACTAGCGACGTAAGCATAAGCGCAAGCAACATTCGCAGACTCAGTAATAATGCGTTTATCACCGAGGTGTGAGAAAAGACAAGTACCGTTAATAAGCAGTACACTACTGAGTCTGCGTATGTTGCCTGGCTTCCATTTGTTGTGCTTGTGTGAGCCAGGCTTTAATGAAGCCCATACTTTAAAAATGCGTTGAGCATTGATACGATATGTGATTGGCCCTCTTTATACTAGAGACGAATAATGCTTCGAGACGCATAATGTGCCATTAATTCATGCGTCTAGTGTAAAAACGGGCATTATGAAAAACGAATTTCATGGTCTGATACCTGCGGAGAGCAAGTAAAATGGGCCTGGCGCTAGCATATTCAACGAGGCGGGAAATTCCAAAATGGCGCTGTTTTCGAGTAGCGCAATAACAGGTTTTTTTACTTTCTTCGTCTATTGCCCGTCTTTATACTGTCAGACCATCCTACTTTTAGACGACGAATTTCAACTAATTCGTCGTACAAGACGCACTAAATAAAGTAGTGCGTCTGAACGCATAATTCGTCTTCTGCCCATCTTCATATATGACGAACTTAGAGACGTATAAAAAGACGCATTAAAAAAGTTGGCCCAACTTCGTCCAGACGTATTATGCGTCTCTAGTATAAAAACGGCCATTAGTGAGAACACGATGATTAACATTCCAGACATATTATAAGCGTTCACAGTTTTGTTAATTTGACTGTAACTTATGCAAAAAAGCGTCTGTTTTTGTTATCTTTTGAGAAATGGATATTAATTGTTATTCTCGAAGCGTTCTTAAATTTTTGAGTTATGAATTATTGTGTGCAAAGCTCGGTTTTCGCCATTTTTCTTTCTAATACTTGTCATTATGGTTGATTCTCGAAAACAAGCTCCGGACACGCCCACTTTTCTTTGTTGGTTTTGAATAAACGTTAAATTTATGTATAACATAGTTTTCTAAGAACGCTTTTATTTTTGTTAAAGTAGTCAGGTACCCTGAATCTTACAACGTTTTTGCAGTGACCACTGACTGCTCGTTTTGGCTTTTGTCGCGCATTTAATTATAACTCTACTTGCATTTACCACTTGCTCTCAAACTTTTAGTCCTCAAAAATTTCCATCGGTACAGTTTATTTTACTCTGAAGTGGTAGAAAAAGAATACTACGTGCAGATATAGCGGCAGCATATTTCGATTTGGTCAAAAGAGGCTGTGCAATAGTTATCAGTGAGGACGAATAATAGGATTAGAGTCAGCTACATTTTTTTCGGTGATTTAGTGATCTTTAGTTTATCATGATTCCCCATATAATTTGGATGATTTTGGGGGTAACGGAAAAGAAAATTATTAGAAAATTGGAAATTCAGTTTCATACAGATGTTGAGTAGGTTTGCTATCATCAGTGAAACACTTAAAAGCAGTTTAATCAGACTTAATTCACAAGCACAGGTAAATGAAATGTTCAGTGTTACAGACAATGTATGGACTTACTAAGAAATGTCTTGACATTTACTCACATAAAACTTGTTCAAATTTCTTTCTTTCTGGTTTTGGTTAATTCTAGTATATCCATAAGCATTATTATCTGGTTTTTCGTCAACTCTCTTTGAGGTGATTTTTTAGGACTTTGTTGTTTACCCCAAAACGCAAAGTATTATGGGAATGGGAAACTAGAGAAGTCCTTGTAAAAGCATGATCCAGGAATATTCCAGGATTATTTTGATTCAGTATATAGTTTTGTTATTGGGTGCACGATAAAGAAAAAAAAAAAAAAAAAAAAAAAAAAAAAGAAGAAGAAGAAAAATTGTGATTTTATTGGTGAATCTTTGTTTACAATATTTTGCTCATTAGCATAGGCATTTCACTGATTTTTTTAACTAAACTAACACCAAATCAACTTCGAATATTGAAGGAACATGGCAGATACTAACACTAAGACAGGTTACGTGAATAAAGATGGCGGGTGCGTTTCGTGTGAGCGGAGAATATTGGATGCAGTGAAGGGAGGAATAAGCTGAATTAACATTATATTCAGTTTGTTCATTTAACAATCCACCTAAATCAATGAAAGATCACTGCAGTTACCAAGTCTATTATAAAGAGATTCGTCAGTTCAGGTGACATGGTGGTTTATAAGTTAAGCAAACTGGAATATTTTTACTTACGACCAAACAAGGTGAATTTTTTTTCGAGGTACCCCACGACTATTTTCACAGATTTATTCTCCGTATTAGTTGTTCCACAAATATCTTAATTTCTGTGTACTAATGTAGCAGTTAATTTATATTTCATGTAAAAACATTCAACGAATAAATAGCAAAAATAAGCGATTATCTTCGTCGGCCATCTTGTTCTGCTATTTTCAATGCAGGATACCTGTGGTGAACTTTTTCGGACCATTGTACTTCATGACGGAAATTTTTTGAGACTTAAAAGATAATTCTATACGGAATCCATAATAAGGTCTCTTACATGAAGTATTAAGGTGTGAGTCCAAAAGTCAAAGTGACTAAATCCAAAAGAGACAAAGAACAAATGGCTAATTGTCATAAATCGAAAGTGCAGAAGATGAAAATTGCTGAAACAAAATTGTCAATCTACGAAGTGAATCATGTGCAATTTGTAAAAGAATAAGTGGCGAGTCTTGTCTTTAACGTTTTTTGATTTTCGACCTAGGCACTTTTTCATTTTAACTTTGGATGAACCCTCTCGGCCACCGTAAAACTTAGACCTGCTTCCCTCAAAGGTTTTCTTGCTCGTGTAGAAGATGAACAGGTTTTCCTTAACAAGGTTACAGGCTGAGAACTATCAAACCTCATTAATACTCCTTGCCATATTTTCCTTGTTGTCCGTCTACACAAGCAAATCTCATCATTGACAATTTTTCCTTGTCAAGGAAAAGCTAGCATTCCAGCTTTTCCTTGTTAAGGAAAATTTTTTTAAATTTTACTCTACGCTCGCTCCGGCTTCTAAAAACCACCGGTTGGGCTGTCTGTGTCGACCTACGTCGCCATAGCAACTATTAGATTCAACATGGCGGAAGGCGCGAAGTTAAAACACAAAGACGTTTTGTTGTCCAATTGCTCTGTCTTTGAAGATGAAATGATGGCCAAATTAATGCGGAGTACCACAAGAACTTAAAGGTCTAAGGAGCTTCTGCTGAGTCTTTGTCAATATGGCTATGGAAAAGTTATCGATGATAAAAGACACTCACAACAAGGCTATAACTGCTGTCACCTACAATCCCATGAAACACGAAATCTTGATCGGCTTTGAAGGCAGGTTTACTGCTACAAATTCCATCTATAATAACAGAGGAATAGAGCGTTCTAACCTGAAGATGGTGTCATGAGGACACCGAAACGTTGTCTTAAAATATGATTCTACCCGTAATTTTCATCATCAAATTATTAACAGCCATCTAATATTATACACTTAATGTCTGATCTCGAGGGAAAACAAAACTAACTGCTTCCCGAGGGATCGGACATGAAGTGTTTTGTTATATAGCGACAGAGAAATGATTCCCAACCAATTTAGAAAATAAAAAGCATTTATTTAGTGGGTAAGCGAAATGTAAACAAAAGTTTTGGACTCTGGAATCTGAAGCGGTTTGCATCGGCTTTCTTGTTTCTGATTCGTGCAAGATATCACGCCACGGGATTATTCACGCTCTGATCACGTGCACTGGGCTGTGTACTGGTTTATTTTACCTTTCCTTTTCACGTGCTACTTGTATCCCGATCGGGAAATAAGTTGTTATTTCCCACTCAGGATACATTTGGATTTAGTTAATACCACGTGATCATCTTTCAGCCAATGACAGCGTTTGTTATATGAGGAAAATCCATAGCTATATAACAATAAAACTTATTCACTGGGACTGAGGGAAACAGTTTGTTTTGTGGTCCTGAAACTGCTGACATTTCTTGTGGAAAAGCTGAGGAACCACAAAGCCGTGCCGCTTTGCTGAGATCACAGTAAATAAATATTTTGTTATATATCAACTGTCAAAGAACAAAAAGCAAAAACTTAATGCACAGTGCTAAAAATCACACCCTCAAAAGCCAGCCAAAATTGAATTTCCAGTGACTTATTGTTACTGGTCAATAAATTCTACAGTTTCCTGCTCAGAGCTGTTGTCAGGGAAACAGTAAACTTCTCTTCATTCACAGGATACCCTGTCGCCCAATCAGAGTATGAAATAAATGAACCTTGGCATTTGGTATATAACAATAATGGTTGTTTGAAGGTAGCTTAATTATCATTAATTTATTATTTAATATTAATAGATGGGATTATCAAAGTTTGGGACTATTCCACTAATGAACCAGGGAAGCTCCTGCGAACTGTACATGAACATGAAGGATGGGTGACAAGCTTTTTGTTTTGGTAAGTTCAAGGTTGTAATAAGATTTCACCATTTACATGTAGGTGTGACATTATTATACTGTACAGGGGGGGACACTCCACCATGCAGTACATATCAGTAAAGGATTATACATTGTCACATATCAGCTCTTCATGTATATGTAGATATTTGCATTTCAAAAGCCCATATTTGTACTCAAAATGTGTCTATCCAACATTAAATTACTTTGATTCTTGCATCTCAATATTCCTGCAAACTTTTGTTAGCTGGTATCTGCTCTTTGGAATTTGTTTTTTCACTGCTGCCAGTCAAAAATATAAAAGCTACCAACTGAATATTTTCGATTGAAGGCAGTAGAAATCTAATTTCACAACAAGCCAATTGAAATGTCAGAGTTTACAGAATAATGAGAATCACAGTAAGATATGTTACTTTCTAGGTGGAAAATAATTTAGTGTAAATCCTTTAAAAAATGTTATAAAATTCATGAATAATTAATGAGCAAAACACAATAGAAAATCATAGCTGTGTCGGAGTCTATAAATCGGATAAAGAATTATCTTCATTTGCAATTCCACTTTAACTTGGATTTTTTCAGCCAAAATTACTTAATTCATTTTAAAAACCAGTACAACATGAAAATATAGTCCTAGACATTTCATAAGTAATATAAAGAATAGTGCAAATGGACTTTATGGACATAAAATGCCCTTAAATGTCTCTAGCTCATGCCTTATATATTACTTGAAATTTGTACCACGGCTGTCTCAACTATATCAATATGTTTTATGCTTTAAGAAATCAAATGCTTCAGTGCAGTATTTTGTGATTTTTTTCAGGGGAGATGCAAAGCTATTGTTCTCTTCTGCTAACGATGGTATCATCATTGCCTGGGGCTCAGGTGGAGCTGTACATGACAGGATCCCTGTAAGTTTTAAGGGAGCATTTATTTTTCAACAGCCAGGGATGGGGGAGGGGGGAGCAGAGGAATTAAGGAGACAGTCAACACATTTCACAGAAAAATATTTTTGGTTCCCTAATTGGGAAAATGCTACCAAACCCAGTAATGAGACATGGTAATTTTCCCTAAAAAAATGGAATAAATGTTCCAGGAATATTGGGATATTCATGTTCCATTTATACTGGATTTGGTTTTTCCCAATATGTTCCCAATTTGGGAAACAAAAAAATGTTGGGGCATCTGATTTTCTGTAATAATTTCTGAGGGGTTAGAATTTTATCAGATACATTAAATGGCAGAGTCATATTTATTTTGTGGTTGTGAACCAAGGCTATAACTGGGGGTGAAAAATTTTGACACACTTGTTTAACCATTGCTAACCTCCTGAGTCCCCCCCCCCCCCCCCCCCCCCCCCCCCCCCCCCCCCCCCCCCCCCCCCCACACCCCCCCCCCCCCCCTCCCTATGTTCACCCTC
>JAADYU020132436.1:0-18962 GCA_011763375.2 Heteractis magnifica | reverse complement strand
GTGGTCGTACCTTTTAGGGTCTGAAATCAGCATCTCAGTTAATTTATGCGTACCTTTTAGGGTCATTTTCAAAACCGACTGTCGAGCACCACTTTTCAAGGGAGTCCCCCCTCCCGGGCAGTTATATCTTTTGAACGACTCCAAAGTGAACCTCCCATGAAGCATTGCGGCCGTGATTCCCGGTCACAACAGAAGTCAGTTTGAACGAGCTGTGGAAGGCAGATCTCAAGTGGTTCAGCAAAACACCCAATTTTCCCCACTTTTATTGATTTTTCTCACTAGACAACACAATGTATGGAAGCATTAGTACCACTACTTAGTCATGGACGACCAAGTAGTCCCTTTACTCCTAATAACGGCGAATGTTGGTTCACTTTTCGAGGACGTAAGTAAGACTCGTTTTGCGCTGTTCAGTTCATGTTGTCACATTTGTAAACCAACTGAATATTTTCAGTGAACGGTTAGTCGATATGCCTGTAAACTTCATGTAGGTGCTAATTTATTGCTCTGCTTCCTGTTCTCTCTCATAAAGTTAAGTGAGAATTGAAGAATATCGTGTATCAGGTTAAAATCTAGTCCGCCTCTCTTTTACCTCCGACATGCAAAAATGTGTTTACGTAAGGACAGCTTCGCAAAGCAGCATTTCATACGCCAGCAAAATTCAGTGTTATGACTTGCCATGAACTACTGTAAATTAAATCGTACACATAGCTTAAGGTGGTTTTGGTTGTAGTTTAGAAGTGCATTGTATATCTATTCTTTCTCCCTTAATTTTCAGCGTGAAAATAAAGAGGATATATGGATTGGGCAGTTCTTACAAGTAAGGATCATTAGTGTTGACAGGAATTTTATTTGATTTGGTAGGCATAGCTTGAGCGTCAAATGGTCGTATTTCCGAGCTTAAAAAACATTTTTTTTTTCACTTTCTAGACTATCAGCCAATTTGAACCTGGTTTTGTGGCCTTGCATTTACAAGAATGTGGAGGAAAGTTAGCGGATTCAGAAGGAGAGCAAGAAGTTAGGAGCTTCATAAGGTATATGAATAAATCAGCCGATTTAGTCTTTTTTCAGGCTGTTTCTTGAATTAGGTTTGCAAATGAAGCATTTTCCGTTTGATTTTTCGTCTCTGATTGTGTCTTTTTTATTATTTGTTCTTTAATTGGTCGCCTAGGGTTCGACCTGTGGTTACAACTGCGTGTTATTTGTTGGTTGGGGACCGTGCTGTCATTTTGGGTTTTTTCTTATTTTCAGAATTCTCTTCAGCAATAATGAAATAATACGAAGATTTGAAGTCAGGTGTGCTTGGATCGATCAAGATTACGAAAACCAAGAACAATACACGGTTAGTCAATTTTGTAAAATACTGTTTACACTGCACTGACAAATTTAGACACTTTAGAAATAGTTTCCGTGCTTAAGTGTCCACGCAACTTTTTGTAAACTTTTGTTCCTTTTTGAAAGGTTTCTTTTCACTTGATTACGCTCTTTGAAATGCTAGATGCAGTCCATTACTTTTATCTATTTTTAACCGCACCTTTATAACCTGGAGCTTTAGATTTGCAGATAATGATGCAAAGATGTTCCCTGGTAATTAAAAAAATTATGGAAAGCCATTTAAGTTGATGTAATCATCTTCATAGCATAAAAAAGGCTTTTCCAACAAATGCTTTGAAGGCCCTGGATTATTTTTACTTTGACCTTTTTTTAACTTTTTTTTGTTGTTGTTAGTCAGAAGAAATTAATGAATTGCAATTATTATTTCATTTGCTTGCATTTCAATGTGTGGTATAGTTTTCATAACCCTTTATTCAATTGCATAGGGCTTCTAAATTATGAGGTCATGTATGTGAACCTTGCTGTCTAGAAAAATCCCTAGAAAATTCAAATTCTCTTAAACTAAAATTAAAATTAACATTTTCTTAAATTTGAATGCAAAAAATTATCAGTGCTGCACAATTTAACCACTTGACACCCATTGTAAAAAACTAGGACTTTGAAGGTTTGGAGAGCTCAAATGTGTCAATCATGTTATGTTTTAAAAACATCTAATAGCCATATCTGTCTCTCTTCCCAAGTAACAGTTAAGACAAGTGATATTCTATTTAGTCAATAAAAGTTTGTGCAGAATTTCATGATAAAAACTCACTGCTGTCTTCATTTAAATCTAAATCCAATTAATCTTTCAAGATTGTATACAGCAAAAAGATTTTTGACATGAATTGATAGATAGCCTGGATTATTTTTAATCTTGATGTGCTTTTTCTTTACAAACACCTGCTTAAAAATTTTGAATTTCAGAAAGAAAGAAACTTCATAAAAAAGAAAGGTTTCTGGGCAAACTAAGTACATTGTTTCTAATAAAGCAAACAAACCAAGTTTCTTATTGACTTTTGTTGTAAGAAGACTATTAAGACACTGAATATGTATTATTTTCATGTTCTTCATGGGTTTTCAAGTAAAAGCAATTTGACTTAACTCCAGAAACAGATGTTTCCCTATGTTTTTGAAAGTGTAGCAAAAAAAATTATAGATTCAGTTACAACCCCTATGATTACTCATTGCATCAATAAGATGTTTTCATTTTGTCTCTATATTCCTCTAAAATTGAAATAATGACCGTTAATGAAGGTTTTGGCACCCACTGTTGTACAAAGTAAAACACTTACTAGGCAAGAACCATATGGGGATTTAGATAAATGATGCCATATCTTAAGAGAAAAACAAGAGATTGGCTCAACCATTAAACTCACTAGCAAGATCAGTATACAGATATTACAAAGACTACCAACCTACACAGATATTGAAAGCCTGCTTCACATGTACTCTCAATAAATTAGTTGAAAGTTGAATAGACAGTTTACTCAAGTAGAGTAACACCTGAATATATTTAAAAGAAAAATGAGAAATAGATTGATTGATATCTTAAGCTCTTCAGGGGAATCTTGTGTATACAGTTACCAGCAGGGTTTATCTTTCATCTTGAAATAGCCATTCATAATAAAGTACCAACATTTTGTCATCACCATGATTATTTCCAGATATTGGATCCATAGAATAATAACCAAAATAAGATTCTTTCTGCAATATGAGCGATTTTTTCAGCCATATCAATTACTCCAACCACCTGCATTGCTTCATTATCTCCATATAGCATTTCTTTGCTGAGTGAGTTGTTTGAGTACTTGCATTGTTTTGATATCTATCTGTAATCAAGAACATAATCCAAAACATGCCTGTCTCAAAGCCATTACCTTTTTTCCTCACTTTTCTCTTAATAGATTTTCTAAAACTGATATATCTTCTTAAATTTCTTACATCATGACTAGTACTAATATTAATCCCTAATGTTTAAATGTCAAAACAAATTCCAGAATTTAAAATTAGCAGTTTGATAATTTTTTTGGAACAAGTCAAAAATCCTAAATAGTTCATCCTTTTGATCTGACCTTTTTGTTTTCATTAAGAATTTTCTGTCTCTAAATGCAAAGTTTCTATATGTATTTAGCAATTTAAATTCATTTAAATATTCCGTTTAAATCATTTTAATTATTTATTTTCTTTACTTTGACATTTAGCATTAAAAGATTTACATCTTTTGAAATGGGTTTTTGTTTTATTACATGCTGTTTTTTTTCTATTTTACATAGGTACATGAAACTTTTATTATTGTTATTACTATTGTAACAGTTGTTTTTGTTGTTGTTGTGGTTGTTGTTTTTATTATTATTTCTTGTTATCTTGGTTTGGATGGAATACCAGTAATATTTCTTTAAGAGCAAGCTGCACCCAACAGCCTCAGGTCTCAAAGATCTTCCTTATTATCCTTGCAGTTCCCAGTAAACTGGCTTTCTGCAACAACTCAATGTTACTAGAAACCTTAATTCTTTCAGCCAGTTCCTCAAGTCTTTCATCACCACTTCCAATGCACCAACAACAATTGGTATCACTTTAACTTTGCTTAGGTTCCACAACTTCTTTAGCTCCCTTCTCAATTATTATTATTATTATTATTATTGTACTGATTGTACTGATATATCCTCTTTCCTTCATATTCCATTTTTCAGATAGGAAAACCAATAAATAATAAATTATTTTAGGTCATAAGAGAATTCCTGGACTTATGAGTTATTTTTTAGTCTATACATTAATTATAAAGAAAAGCTGTTCTATCTTTTGAACCAAAACTACTGTTCAGTTATATTTCATTGTTTGCTCATTATTCTAGGCCTTAGGATGTATTTACCTAGTGAACAAGGCCATTAAGGATGTCTCACTCTGGAACTTCAAAGGTAATATAACGTTTTTTTGGCACTCCTGAGGAATAAGCTATTTTTGGAAATAAGATTATCATTGACACTAAAATCCTTGGGATACCATTTTGACCAGACATGCAGATCCAAGATTATAATCAAATTAAAAATTTCTAATGAACGTTTCAGAGAGAAACAACTAGCCATATGTTTTAAACCTTGCTCTTTCTCTAATTCACTTCATTCTCTAAATTTAAGAAAAATTTCATTATTTTATCTTGATTGAAAATTTTATTGCTATTATTAAGAGGAAAAATAAACAAATCGAGTTGAAATTTTTTCAAAATGCAATGCATTCATAGGGCAATCTGATGATGATGTCAAACCATTTTGGTGACGAGTGTCAACGCTAGTGTTAAATCAGTCAATAGGCCTTATTCACTTGGGCATAATGTTTTCCCAATACAGACCTCTTGGGAATGAGATTCTTTGTTTGAGGTTTATCCATATTAATGTATCTTCTCAAGCATTACCATTAAAGAAAGGAAAAAGCCCCAAGGGAATGACCTGTAATGGGAAAACAAGGAATAAGGTCTATTGGGCTAGATTTTCAAGAGGTGCAAGATGTTCCTACCATAATTCAATTTATGCCAGGGAATATTGCTATGGAAATATTTTTCACATCTACCTTGTAAGTGAAGTTTAATTTGTTTCACACCAGAATCAAAGTTTGAGGAACTTGATGGTGAAACAGTGTCAGTTGGAAATTTAACAGATGTAGCACTGCTCAAAAAAACAAAGTTTCCCAAAGAGTTCTTCCCTCAGGTAATAAAATACCACATGACATCTCTACTTATGAAAATAATATAGAACTTGTGTAAAATAACAAAAACTAAATCTGACACTTCATGATTTACTTACAGCATAAATGGTCCAGGAAAGGCTATGCAAGAACTAGATGGAAAATAGATAAATGGTAATAAGATTTTTTAAATCATGGGCTGCCTGTGGGATAGGTACAGGTTATTACCCAAGCATTTAATCCAGGATGAACATGTTCAAATAAATTATTTGTAAAAATTTATTTGCAGTTATGAAAGAGTTTACAGCACTTTTCATAATTCTGCAACCTACCGACTCCAGACTTCTGGGCGATGTCAGGCATTTTAGCTTCCATCAATCAAAATAATTACTAACTCAGACTGTTGAAACTTTGATTGACGGAAGCCAAAACGCCCGACATTGCCCAGAAGTCTGGAGTCAGTAGGTTGCAGAATTATGAAAAGTGCTGTAATATTGTAAAGTCATGAATTTGTTTTATTGCAGTGTTTTTGATCTTCTCAATATTCATCTTTTCCATGATGCCTCCAATATAGAAGCTATTAAACTGGTTAGTCTAGAAAGTTCCTTTAGAATGTATTCATGTAATATAGTTGCTTTGTTATGAGCACCTTGATTGGTGGAAGACCCTGCTTCATCAAAGTATAGAGCACAAGCCATGCAGTTTCCAGTTATATATGTATCATGCCAGTTTTCCCAGAAATGAGGGGAAAAATTGAAATGTTTGTATTTTTCTTTCTGTCATAAAACAAATAGAAAAGATTCCTCTGTGCTCCATCCAGTTATAGGAAGACTTACGAATAGATCAAATCCTATTGGGCATAATGTTTTCATTTCAAAGCACGGGTGGCGTGCACTGCTAGTGCGTCGCCTCTCATTGATGCGACTCAGGTTCGAGTCTTGCCGGGCTCAGTGTCGTATGTGAGTAGAGTTGTTTGTTGGTTCTCTCCTGTGTTTTGAGGGTTTTTCTCCAGGTTCTCTGGTTTTCCTCCCTCCGCAAAAATCAACTTTCAAATCCTAATTCGATCTCAGGGCCTAGATGAAAATTACGCCATGTAACTCTAGTTACCCTGCTTAAACAAAGTGGATTATTATTATTATTATTATTATTATTTCAGAGCACATATCTTTCCCTTGGGTATTATTTCTCTGTTTCTTATGTATATTCATGCTTAATTTTTAAAGTCGCCATCACCATATTGTAAAAACAGGAAGAGAGCTCTTGCTCATGTTGTGGACAAGTAAGCATGTTTAAAAATATTTGTTTTATTCAACATTAATTTTGACATTTGTTCTCAAGTTTTTTTAGTGAAATATTTTGTGACTTCTCTCTTCTTTCAGCCTCAATAATGGGGACTTGCCAAAAGAACCAGCCATAATATTTGGTGATTTCAATTTTAGACTTGATACAAAGTCTGTCGTAGAGGTATGAAAATATTGATACTAAAGATATCTTTTGTTTTTGAATTCAAGTGTATAGCCTATATCCAAGTCCCTTCATCCAGTCTACCCTTATACCATTTTATTCCCTTTACTTGCTCTCTTTCGATTTTGTTACTTTGTCTGACTTTATTTGTATCTTTCTTCTTCCTTTTTCCCATTCTATTTCTTTCCATTTCATCTTTTATCCAACAACCTTAATCACTCTAATCCCACTCTTTCAATATTTTCCATATCTGACGCCACTGCCTATAAGGGACATTAATGTGGGGGCATGCATTTCATTTTTCATCACCTTAATTTTTTTTTCATACCCTTTAATCTGGCCCTACCCTCAATGGATACCAAAAAATATAAACCCTACCCAAAATTTTTGATACCCATCCCCTTTTGAGGTGCATAAAAAATGATGGTTATCCCCTTGTTTGCACCCCCTACCCTAGTAAGTTACCATGCACTGGAAATGTTTTTGCAAGGTACATGTACACTGCAGTTTCAATGTGTGTCAGCTTAACCATGCCACTTAAAGTTATTAGAAATTTACTAGATTAACGTTAGATTAATTCTTCCTTTTCAGTCTCTTTGTGCTGGTTTACATTCACAACATGTCAGAAAGGATGGTGAAAATTGTCCTTTTAAGATTATTTATAGAGATTCAAAGTCTTCAGATAAGGTATGTGTAAGAAATAGCAATGTATAAGAAATTGGTAATGGCTGTAATATAAGAACTAGGAATTTCTCAATTGTGTCTTTAAAATTTGACCTAAACTATGCATTCTACTGTAGGTCATACTGTGACTACAACATCCAATAATGAAAATCCAACTGTGTTTTTTATGCACTAAGCATAAAAAATTTCTAGTCATTTCTGTTATTTTTTAAGCAAAATATTTTGCATCCACAATATCATAATATGTCATATTAAGGAGGCTTCCTACAGTTTTTCTAGTGCTCGACCAGTCAACTTTAAATGGCCGTAGTTCTTATATGAAATTTCACCCACTTACTAGTAACATAAGGATTGAAGTTTTTAATGGTGTGTGTTTTGTTTATATCAGAGTTACCATAGTAATGAAACAATTATGTCACCGTTTTTGATTAGCATCAATTTTACATGTTTTTCGATCTAAACTTTTAAAATGACAGGGTACAAGGTGCTAATATTTAGGAATTTGCCTAGAAACATATGAAGTTTGGAGAAATTTGTATAAGCAGATTTTGAATTATTTGAGGTGCAATGCTTTGGCCCCCAAATTCACAATTTCTTGTTTTCAATTCAATAATTTTGAAAAGAAAACAGCCTGATGACTCCTTGATTGCCCAAATCTTGTTCATACATCAGACGTCTTGTCTGCAAAGTTTCACATCAGAAAGTGCTTTGGATCTCTGTCAGCATACGTCCATGTAGACATGAAATTGGGCTGAATTTTATCAAAATTCATAAAAATAACATTTAGTGCTCCTAAAAAAACCTGTCAAATTTTTTTCTAACTTCCATGAGTTAAACTTGAGCATATTTGCAATACATTATCCAAGCGCTGACTCGATTGAAGCTTTCTAAGGTACTCAAATAAAATTCCAAAGTTGAGTATATTCTGTGTAACTTCATGCTCAAGATTCTAGGTTCATGTTGTTGTTTTCATGCTCACATTCCTGCATGCATCGCATGCTTCAGTATGCTAATTCAAGACAATGGTCACCATGGCATCACGCTAGTTTACTACCGTATACATGTTCTGTGTGTAGGAAGTTTGGACTGTGCAGTTACTCCGATGTAAACAAAACACACACCATTAAAAACTTCAATCTTTATGTAGTAAGTGGGTGAAATTTCAGAACTGTTGGTGCTTGCATATAAGAACTACAGCCATTTAAAGTTGACCAGTCAAGCACTAGAAAAACTGTAGGAAGCCACCTTAAATATAGAAAAGATTTTGGGAATCTTTTCTTGTAGGAATTTTTTTCTCCACTTTAAAATAAAAGCCATTGTTTATTCAGATTAACAAAAGGAGCTACTGTAGAATATATCAAGCTGTGAACAAAAGTTTGCTGATTGGCTAAATTTCTCTAGTGTTGAGCCATAGATAAGCCTTACCCAAATGCTAAAAGAAAACAAGACCAATATTTATTATAACAATTTTGCTTCTTGTCAATATGATATTAAGTAAAACATTTGTTGGGCACAATCATGGAAGAACCAATCAAATGACTCTGTTTTCATCTGGATGGCTGTTAGAAGTATTATTATTATTAATTAATTCTTTTGTCTTCTAGATTGTTTTAACGTTAGAACACCGTAAGTTCATAGTGCAGGATCAAAGTCATTTCCATAACGACAATGGAAAAAGGTTCCAAAAGTACAACAAAGAACTCGAGGAATTCAAGGATGAATTATATGAATACAGTATTTCTTTCCCACCAAGGTACATATTGATTTATTTGAGGAGTTTTTCCTATGCTCAGGAATTTACAATATCATAACACTAAAATGATTTCCCTTTTCAAGCTCTGTGATTGGATGGTATGCAGTGTTGTGACTTTTGATTGGCACAGAGTGAGTGGAAGCCATTTGAATGTACTGGTTCTGTAACTGAGCTGCCCATTTTGACTCAAAAACAATGGAAAACCATTTCAGTGTCACTGCATACTGTACCATGTACATGCTGTCAGTCTGAACTCTAGGTTTCACACTTCAACAAATGGGTTGTCTTTTGTTTCTAATTGTTACCCTGCTATAATTAAAGGTCACTATCATTATTTCTCTTGTTTTTTTTTGTCTTTTTGCTGTACTTAAATTTGTTATACTGTAGCTTCCAACTTAGTCAACTTAGTTGCTAAATATCATTTTCTGCTTTGTTTTAGTTATCCATTTAGTGAAGACATAAATGAGGGAGCAACATACAATAACTCAAGGTAAATTCTATCCCTTTGAAAAATCCATTTCTAAAAAGGTCTGTACATGTATGTGTATTATCACAGCACTGAGGTGTCATAATTACCTAACTGCAGTCTCATTTTTGGGTTTTATTTCTAGATGTCCTTCTTGGTGTGACCGTGTTCTTTTGAGTCACTCAGTAAAAAAAATTGTTGCTAAGGTAAAACATAGATGCAACATTTCTTAAAACACAGGTGCTATGTTTTTTGAGAATCTTATCCAATCCTTAATACATTAGAGCAGAGGTCCAAGTTATTTATTAATTAGCTATATCACATCATAGTTTGGAATCTACTAATAGTTGCTCATTATCTGCTTTTAGGATAGCATATGTAGCTATGATATAATTGGAAGAAAAGTCTGTATGGGTGATCATAAGGTTTGTATTTTTACCACAAATGTGTTACTAATGAGTATCCATCCAATAGAGATCTTTATTTTTCCCCTTTAAATATGTTTTCAGTATAACAATATGATGACATAGGGATCTTATTTCAAAAAAAATCCTGCATGCATTTGCCCCTGCACCCCTATCAGTGGTCACTGAATTTGAAAATTCTAGCAATTTACATGTAAATGTCTCTTGTGGCCTTGTTTGATCTAATCATCTCGATCTTTTAACATGTTTTTTTTTAACTTTAGCCTGTGTTTTTAAAATTGAATCTTGACACATCCAAGAATGGTAGGTTTTATTCTTCTATTTATAAATATTTCACGATATTGTGTGTGGTAGTTATTTCTATATTTTCGTACATACAGAAAAAGTACCTACTTCTTCAGCAAGGATTAGGCCCCTCTCCTTTCTTTAACCCAGGACATTTCATAAAACAAAGGACCTTCCTCAGCCTCATAAATTGGCAATTTCCCTTGACGTTCCACCCTCATTTTAATCAATGTTTTAATGCTGAAACTTTTAATCACTTAAAAGTGATAAGATTTACCATTGTTTTTAAATGTGCTGTGTTTTCAGCAACTGTGTTCTTAAAAAATCTTTTGATCTGAATTTAAATGTTTGGACAAAAATTATTTACATTTAATGTTTACCAAACAGTGTAAATAATTTACCAACAGTTGTGGCTTTAGGTAATACTGTAACTATTTTTAACGTTGAACATAGGTAATATTGGTAATTACATGGTTTTGTGCTGCTTTGATAAATGTAATTGTGTGTTAAACTCATTCGCAGCCATTGAAGAAACAAAAGGGAATGTCTAATATCCTCCATTATTATCCATACATGACTGTTCATAGAAATTAGGTCAGTTAAATATGTTTTATGTACTAGTAAACTTTATAAAATTGCATCTTTTTTTTTTTTTACATTGGGTTTAAAACTGTCTCTGTTTTTGCAGTTTAAACATTTGTTTTCTTGTTTCATTGGCTTTGATGATGATTGTGGTGATGATGAGATGATGGTGGTGGTGGTGGTGGTGGTGGTGGTGGTGGTGGTGGTGGTGGTGGTGGTGGTGGTGGCGGCGGCGGCGGCGGCAGCGGGGGCAGCAGCGGGGGCGGCAGTCAATGTGATCAGTGTCTTTCTGCAATCACTATAATTTTCATTGTATGTTTCATGAACACTTCTTTTCATCCCCCACTGAGCTAGAGGGGGATCGATTGGACTATCTAAGGGGGCAATCCTTGTTTAAACAGGAAAGGGTTGGTTCAAATCCTCTCCAAGCATGTACTCGCACATTTAGCTGTAAAAAGTTTTTAATACTAAAGTAAAAATTTATATCTAAACAAAATTTAAGTTTTGCATGCATGCATATGTTCCTTAAATTCGTAATCTAATTTCATTACATAAGCATTTTAACCCACTAACTGACTTTTATTAGCATAAGAATAAATCAATTCAGCTTTTTTTTTAATCAAAGTACCTTCTGAAGGGGAAGGGGGGCTTGGTAGGGGAACAGAGGAATGCCATTTTATTACCATACCTGAATTATTATGTGTGCTTTTTGCTTCCATTTGAATATCACTTTTGTTTGAGTCAAATAGTGAGCACATTGTTATCTGATTATCACTGGCACATTTATACACACAGACACACAGGGATCTTCTCTCCATCCCCAGCTTTTAATTCTTCCACAAATGTCCAACTAGAGAAAATATTTGTTGTTGTTTATCATTCTAATTGTACTGGTGTTATTTTACTTAGGGTCAGTCTCCAATGGAGTTTCAGATGAATATATTGAATATCTTACCTGTGTATAATACAAATTATTGACTGATAACATATATATATATATATATATGATGATTGAGGAAAATATGGAAATTCAATCCAGAACTACTACTATTACTAGAAGCTAACAGAATCAATTACCTAGAAAAATCAACAATTACCTCCAAAGCATCATGGGAATGAGAAGGGAACTAGAAAGAAAAACTTGGAAAAGCAAGAATAGAAGAAACATGGAGAACAAAGACCAAAAGTAGCCAGTAAAATGGTGGGAGAACAGCTCATAAGCCGACAAGAAAAATAGCAAGGAAAAGATGGGCTAAAGAAAGATGAAGCTAAGGAATTAGAAAACGAAAGGGAAAAAGATGATGTGCAGTCACCTGCATCCAAAGTCTCCTTCCTGGTTCGAAGGGGCAAAATGAATTCCTAGTTTTTCTGCTTATCACATAATGTAAGGGGCTCTCATTATGGTGTGGGGAGGGGAGGGTGGTGGACAAGATTTTTGGCCTTGGCAACCAAACATTTCACAACCCCCCTCTGTGGAGAGTAAAAATTTCACCACTCCCAACCCCCCTTCCCAACCTCAAAAACTCAAAGACTTCAGTCATACTCTCAACCTCACACTTAATAACTTAATAACTTAATAATCTCCCTCCAAGAACAAGACTTCTCAAGATAACCGAACTCCCCAAAGTTGCCCCACCCCTTCCCACGCCATAATAATATGAAGGGTCCCTAGCGGCCTGATTGATTCCTTGTTACAAAAACTAATGTATTTTTAATTGCTTATCAAACTTCCACGCAGGGACGTGGGGGGGGGGGGGGGGGGGGAAGAAAAAGTATATATGGCCCATAGAACTTTGCTGCACCGGGAAAAATACGTGCCGATAGGGGGAGGGCAGGGTGGAAAATCACTGGACCTTCCATTTACTACGGCCCTGCTACAAGCTAAGATACTATATAGTATAAAGAGTATAAAAGTATTTAGACGAACACATCTAGAATAGTGCGGGTTTGTCCTCATAACATATTTGATATTGGGATACAATGAAATATTATGATATGCCAACAGCATTTGATGCCTTCATTTATTTTGATTCCTCTATTCATGTAAATATCTTCTATTGGAATTAATACATATATGTCTTCATCTATTATGGGTTGGGCATCACTTTTGTTTAATCCTATTTGATTTTTTATTTAAATTGTGTTGTTCTAGTTGCTCATTGATGAAAACCACTATGTAGTTCCGTCCACGCTAATAATTTAAGAGTATATAAACTTTATCTGTGATGTTATTTTTATATTTCAAACAGGCACACACTACCACTATCACCCGCTTGTTTGGGAATTATTCGCTCTCGTAAAGCTTAAAACCAAAGTTGACTTTAAGACTCCGCACAGAACAAAACAAGAAATAACGTTTTCACAACGTTTCCTCTTGATTGCGCAAACTGTTCTTAAAGGGACTAGAACAAAACTTAAATCAAATGGTTAGAGTAATTTTCCTCGGGCCGTGAAATAGTTACTAGTGTAAAAGAGGTTAGCGTGCATACCATATCGTGAAAAAGTTAACTGACAAAATTGTACAAATTAGTGCAAAGTTTTCTATAGAACTCTTTACTAACTTACTAATTTGTGCAATTTCTTACAAAGTTTTTCACGGATACAGGGTATGCACTCTAGTAGACACTAATTCCATTGTTTTCTTTTGTGTATATCTTACTATTATACACTAACTACTAGTAACTGTTTCACGGTCTGAGGAAATTACTCTAAGAAAACACATATTAAAGTTAGGAGCGCATATAGCACTGTAGAACTAGGCCGTCCTATTCCAGCTGCTTCCGATAGACCTTTACGACAAACATGAAAACGAGGTCTAAGGGCCATGACTTCATGTCGCGTAAATTGAAAGACTGCGGTTATGGCGGACAGTGAAGTCAAAGTTTCTCTAGAAGATATCCCTGGATCAAAACTTTCAGATTTCAGTTGAGCGAACAGTCCATGGAAACCAGATGATACTGCAGCTGGCTTTACAATTTAGTATTAAGCCAGTAAAGCCGTGTTTACAATCTTAAACTGAAGCAAAGTGCACGGAAAGTCAAGTAATATTCCTATTGCAGTTCAGCTGTACAACATTTGTGAGATGAAGGGACGTTGCTAGTCAACTTCGCCTCCATTTTTGATTCTGATAGCCCTTAGGCCTCATTTTCATGTTTATGTTGTAAAGGTCTATCACCGAGGAGAACCAACAACTTCTTTCGTTCACTGTTAACACGATAATTTAAAAAAGGCTAGCTGAGCACTAGAACTAAAAAGGTTACGAGGTAAATTCTGATGAATCAATGAAATCTTACGAGTCAGTGTAACATGGTTTTCTTGATTTTTACCCTGACATGCGTTTTTCACAATAGCCTGCGGATGCGAGAGGAAGACTGCGATGCTGGCGCAGACCGCCGGAATCGCGGGCTATTGACATTGAAAAGCGTGTGTTGAATATCAATGGTGCTGTGCACCCTTGTCAAGAAGTATTATTTATTGATACCGTAGAGACAATTATATACCTATATCAATTATTATATAAGAAGTAATAATAAGTATTGCACATGATTATTAAGATTCAAATGAACTATCTGGGTTTCAGATTTTGCTTCTTTCCTACGGGTGCGAGCGAGAAAGTGAACAGATTTTTTCCGGAGAAACTGCGAAACGATACATTAAATCTACCATGCCATATTGTTTTTTTGTTTTTGCTTTTTTCTTTCTTTCTTTTCCATTTCCTCACGGTTTTTTATCTCCATTAATTTCTTTATATTTCTTTGCACATCCTTGTCCATCTTGAAGTCCATAAGCACTTTCTATCACGTTTCGAAATGATTCTCGATGCATCAGTGACGTCACACCCGCCATATTGAATATTCGAAGGTTAGCACTTCTAAACAACGTGGCGGCCATGTCTTTGGCTTTTCAAGTTTATTCTCATGTAGTGGTTACGACCCAACAAGAAGGGGAAAAGATTAAATTCAGAGATAGGATTGTTTCTAGTTGGGGTGCGCTTATTTTTGATATGTAGCCTGCCTTCTTTAGAACCGAATATTTTCAGCGGAATCTGTGCCAGGTCTATACTCGCTGGAAAAACTCCCAGAACGACAACGTTCAGAAGAATATCTTGTCTTTATATTGGACTAAAATCAACTAAGGCAGTTGAAAAAGTCGAGCTCTTTGTTGATTTTAGCTTTCTGTTTTTTGGCTATTTTTCAGTCCACATAACTACATCGTATACTTTTTCGCATGCATAGTTTATGATCGCCCAATCGGAATTAAGAACCAAAAAAATCCAGCAAACTTTTTGCGGCGTTGTCAGTGAAAATCTCTTTCTCATCACTGACTAGATGAGGACGGCCGTTTTTCGCGCATTTTTCAACTTTTTCCCCTCTCAAATGTGAATTTTCTTAGGAAAACAAAATAAGTTCGCCTATCAATACTTCTCGATCTAGACTCATTATTCACGAAATGAAAACTGTTAATTGCAAACGAAGAACGCAAAATTTCGAAAATATCAACACGAGTAAGGGTGGATTCAAGTGCTATTCAATTTCGTTTCCTGTTATTTTACCTTGAAAGTGAAATAATTTACTATAATAATAAACACATCAAGGCATGAAAATGACAAGATTATACGCGCAATTATGAATGGAAATTTTTGGTGTTTTTAGAGCAATCCATAGATTTCTCTCTCTATTTTTACATTGGCTTAGAGCCGACATCGATCATTCACAAACTGGTAGTTAAAAAAATCGACACTGAATATTTCTGCAATGATATAACAATGATAAATATATATAGTAAACTAGTGGAAACCAAATGGAATATTTCAATCTAGCTAATACTAGAGTTCTTAGTGACCAATAAACAAACCTAATTTTTTCGGTCGTTCTCGTAGCTAAAATTAAGATAATTTCAAATTGTTGGTTTCATGACTTATACCAATCGCACGTAATAACATTTTTCAGAATCACCAAAATCGTCGCTCGAGTTGTTTTAATCTTCCCTTAGTTCTTCTTCAATTCATCTGAGGTGCTAATTGAATCTTTCAGTGGTTTAAGTACATTTACGCGCCTTCAAGTGCTAAAGGCTAATTTGAGTTTCGTTTTGTACATTTTAGGAGAAGCACTTGACATTTCAGTTACAAGGCTTGCGCAGCTTTCATTATCATATACAACACTCATTTCCTCTTCCAGCACGCAGGTGCTAAAAACGATCTTTCTTGACTTAGGAAATACAGGGGGAAAATTTCTAATAAGAAACTAATAATTCCATAAAACTCAATGTTGGATGATTTTTATGAATCATAAGAGTCAAAATTTTGAAATACAAGGCCAAAATTAACAAATGATTACATGGAATATTGTATAGTTTTTCAGCGGAATTATGCTGTTTAGTTATCATTATGACGGGGCAATTGGCTGGATGGCTATATACGATTCGCCTTTAATTAATTCATAAAGCTAGATTTAATTGTTTGGCTTGTCTTACGCGGCGCTAAGCTAATATTCTAACTGATACATTATACACAATCATTTCATGAATGATAGTTGATTATCATTGGTGCCAGCAATAGAAAACACTTTATGGCCTATCGGTAACTAAATACCATAGTTTCAGAATGATTTTGCCCAACTTCTTCTTGTTTATTTGTTATTTCTGTCTCTCACGTCCAATGTGCTAACCTTTATTTAAGCAAAAAAATGTAACACTTTTAGCACCATTGCCGGCCGGACAAATCTTGTAGCAAAATTCAGCTAACAGTTAATCAGCCAAGCAACGCTAAACTGGCTTCCTATCAAAAAACACCTGTCACATATCAGCCAATCAGCGGGGCGCCTATCCGCACGGCTAGTCCATTATTCGCTATCGCGCGTTTCAGGTCTACTATATCAATTAATGTTTGTCCTGACAATCTATCAATCACTGGTTTACGCTTGGTCGCCTTGATGTCAGACACATCACATCTAAAGTAAACTAGAGTTTATTAGTGCTAACTTATTGCGAGCCTTCAAAAAACATTCAGTCATCGATCGCTGCGCCAGTGTGACTGAACCACAGCTAAAAACACGGCTTTGATCAAGGCGCTCAGCAAAGGACCAACATGGACCGCCACCCTTGCTTTACAGTACACCCTTACATGGACCTGAAACCTTTTGGGATTTCACCTTATCCTCCGTTCCCTACAGCAGTTTCCACGCCTAAATCCTCTAGCTCGCCTGTCCTTCGCATTCCCGCCGTCAAACCCACAATTCCTCACTCGATTGATAGTATACTGAGCCGTGCGGAAGATAAGAGTCCAGCATCTTCGCCCTCTCCACCAGCCGTTCGTATCCGACCCTTCTGCGTACCTGGTCGTGGGTTCGAGTACGGGCCGTCTATGCCCGTGGGTTCGATGTACTGGCCGGGTCTTCTGCATCCACCGTGGAGAGAGCGCTTTACAGGTAACCTCATTGTACCTTGATCCTCCCGATGTATTAACGACCAATAAACCGAAACAGTTTAATTATGTGATTAATATAGAAGATCATTTACAAAAACCATCGTATAAATTTATCGTACACACAATCCTAATTAGCACCAGCCATCACAAGATCTTTTGTTTGCACCAATGCCCTTTTCAATAACACTTACTAATCGATTCTCCTTGGACTCGGTGCTTAACTGAGAGGCGCGTGTGCTGAAAATGCTTCAACTACTTTAAAAAGGACAGCATTTCCAAGGAGATTCTCCATTCAACTAGCGGCGTTAGCTATAGCTAAAACTTCAACCAAAAAGAAACATTGCTTGGCGATTGACATGTTCATCCGTGGTTTTGTGTGTTGCGGTTGAATGATAGACAATGATGATATAATTGTTCTTTTCCCGAAGTGTAACATGCAACACTTAAACACCTATCGCTCCAAGAGCGCTCCTAAAAGCTAATCACTCTCAAGGGCGACCATTATCGGGTACGATGAGCATAATTTCCCCGCTGTAACAATCTTTAATGACTGGCCAATTTCATGATATTACTTGTATAATCGTTAAGTATTTTCCAATGCAAACATGTCGGATCAACGCGCAATTGCCGATTACTATAATCCATGACAGGCCATCGTTAATAAGCCCTTTAGTTATAGAAGCCGAAATTATATTCAACTCGCTTCCTTTTAAACATTGTATGCGCGATCTACCGATGTTTTTACAAAGAACAAAGGAGGGAGGATATGAATTCGGGCCTCAATGTAGATGGCTGGATATATGATTGCATTGATTTGACAAGAACCGGAGCGCCATCAGTTGAATTAAGGTGGAGGAAGCGAATTGAAGCGAGGACGCCGTTTCGAAGGACCTACTTAATAAAGGTCAACAATCTATGGACAACTACGATTTGCTTGAAAACAAACTTTTCCCCAGCTTATAGCTTTGTTTTCTTTTATTTCTTTAGGTCAAGAATATCTAAAAACCAGTTTGCTAAACTGACAATCTGAAATCATTCAAGTCTTCGCTAACTTTTGCACTAGGCAGAGTTGCTTTGCGCAGGATTGGTATTAATTTTTCTGGAATGAGTCGTTCATTTAGAAAGAGTTTTATTCGTAAGTTCAAAAGGAGAGGCCTATTTATTCAGTATTTCACTGGACCTACCTGCCAATTTAGAGCGGTTTATTGAGCTGTTAAAAAAAAACGAGACGCAATCATGGTTTCAAGAGTGAGCGTAAGGCGTGTATATCACACTCGTTACCTAGTTTTCCTATGCGTGCTCTCATCTGAGCATATTCCCTTTTGTTCAGAAAAGCTATTTATAGCTTTATGCTAACGTATATATTTTGGGCTGTTTTCAGGTTCCCCACATCAAAACTGCACAGAAACAGACCGCAATGGCAAGCGCAAACACACAAGACCAACGTTCAGCGGACATCAGATCTTCGCGCTTGAGAAGACGTTCGAACAAACGAAATACCTGGCGGGTCCCGAGCGCGCAAGGCTTGCATATTCCTTAGGAATGACAGAAAGTCAAGTGAAAGTCTGGTTCCAGAACAGAAGGACGAAATGGCGGAAGAGACACGCTGCAGAGATGAACATCAAAAAAAAAGGACAGGAAAGAGAAAATTGTCAGGAGGAAACAGAAAACGAAGACGAAGAAGACGACAAACAACGACACGCAACTTCGCCTTTTCCCAA
This sequence comes from Heteractis magnifica, assembly GCA_011763375.2. NCBI lineage: Eukaryota > Metazoa > Cnidaria > Anthozoa > Actiniaria > Stichodactylidae > Heteractis > Heteractis magnifica. The sequence goes on along the minus strand of JAADYU020132436.1, from coordinate 106 downwards.
AGACCTCAAGATTCCAAAGTAAAACAGCATCATTTCGTAATATTCGCAAACCGCAGGGAAAAGAAAACGTAGCAAAGAAAACCGAATCGTCAGCTTATTTCAAGAT
>JAADYU020132325.1:0-11512 GCA_011763375.2 Heteractis magnifica | reverse complement strand
TATAAATATAAATGACAAGGAAATCGTGAGCAGTTGCTGCTGGAAAATATTCATATGTAAAATTTGATAATTCAAAAATGTTTCTTTACCCAATCAAGGAGTACTGTGAAGGACCTGTTTGGTAGACCATGTGCTTGAAAAATCATATTCGGGTCCTTGAATACTCCTTGAATACTCCTGGAATTTTAAATTTTTACCTCAACACGAACCCTGTTTTTGTATTTATGATTTACACCCCATTGACATCTCATTTGCATTTCTAGATCTTTAACCCTTTATTATACAGAAATATGTGGGTGCACAACCAATAAAAATGAACTATTTTATAAGAAACATTATGGAGAATGGATTTTAAAAATATGGTTGTAGATGTTTAAACTGCCCAACAGAGGGGAATATGTGGGGACATTGAATCTGACAGCAACATTTCCTCAGGGGTGAGGGCATTTTCCTATTTTCACAGACATCAAATTCCAAGTACAATATATGATAGGAGGATATTGGTCTTTTCCTTTTCTGTAAATACAAAAGACTCATATTTATAACACTATGTTCATCAAAAATTTCTATGATGGGTCATCCTTAGCTGCTCATTTAGAAAAAAGATGATTACAAATACATGATTATTTTGTCATTTAGGCATGTGCACAAGCTGGAGTAGAGATCCCAAGATATTGTTATCATGATAAACTCTCCATCGCAGGCAACTGCAGGATGTGTTTGGTTGAAGTTGAAAGATCAGCAAAGGTAATATTTAGCAAAACCCATGTTATAGATTTTTTCCCCTCCCGTTTTTGTACATATTAGTTATGCAGTGCTTTCAAGTGGTGTACCATAGAATATCTCATGTGTCCCTTGTATTTTCTGTGTACACATGAGGCTTTAGGCAAATGTGTATACAAAGAAAATACAAGTGAAATGTGGGATATTCCATGGTGTGGCACAAGATAGTATTGTACAATGTATAACTATTTTATCCCACACCACAGAAAATACAAATACATGATGGGAAGGAAAAGTGGAATACCGACGAATATACAACAGCTTTCATGCATTCTGATTGGATGTATTTTCTATGGTGTGGAATGTATTTACTAATGGAAGATTCTAAATTAGAATAATTCTTCCCATTCTTGTACAGCCTATTGCTTCATGTGCAATGCCTGTCATGAAAGGAATGAAAATCAAAACTGATTCTCCTGTAACCAGGAAGGCAAGGTACTGTATTGATAACTTTGTTTTGTAGTGTGTTGTTTATGTGGGCTACCTGTGGTAAAACTCCACAGGATCAAGTAATCAGTGTAGATTGCACTTACATGGATCACATTGAAAATATCTGAGACCCCCAATCCCCCCTGCTCCAGCTTGCACCTACATGTAGACTTTCTCTGCATTCCTTTTCCATTAACTTGTATTCATTTGTGAATTTTTGCTCTTGCACCATATGTAGCTTTGAGAGAGCATGATTTCAAAGTCATGAAGGAACTTAAGAAAATTGGATGAAATTTGAAAGAGTAGTGGATGAGATAATTTGTTTTAGTGTCAGTAGTTTAGAAAATATCCTCAGCAAAAGTGCAACTTTTCAATCAAATATATCCAAACTAATCAATCACCACACTTCAGTGTCAGGTAAAGGAATAGGAGTGGCTTATTGATCTGGGGCCAAATGCATGAACCTTAGGGACTTTTGTGTATTATGGTATGGGGGGATCGGCAAAGTTGATGAGGGTTATGTTATTTTGAGAATTCTTGTAGGGGGTTATTAAGCTTTCAGAGGTGTGAGGCTGAAAGTATGACTGAAGTCTGTCTTGGAAACTGTAGTGGGGTTATGAAATTTTTGCTTTCCACAGAGGGGGGTTATAAAATGTTTGGTAGCCAAGGCCCAAAATTTAAATGCCTCCCTTCCCCCCCCCCCCATATTGCCATAATAAAGGAAAGCTCCTTAATTTGTGTGTCCCTTTTGATCTGAAATGTAGAAAGTTACATGTACATGTAGTGTATCACAAGTCCTTTTTGTTTCAATCTTCATTCAACACATTCAGTTGATTGTTGTTATTGTTGTTGTTGATTGTTAACAGGGAGGGTGTTATGGAATTCCTTCTAATGAATCACCCATTGGATTGTCCAATCTGTGACCAGGGAGGAGAATGTGATTTACAAGATCAGTCTATGGCTTTTGGTAGTGATAGAAGCCGTTTTGTAGATAATGATTTCTCAGGAAAAAGGTAAGGCATTAATAGCTATGTTAAGGCTAGTTCTGTAAACAATAGTAATAATGTTACTGATATAGTCAATACAATGTAGAAATGACATAGTGAAATTAAAACAGAAATTATTGATCAAGTGTGAGCTAGGTATATAGGTATATTGTTCAAGTTCATTTTTAAATTTGTGTGGACTGAGGTAAAATACAAACCCAAGAAAGAACAAGACCAGTATCCTCTGTATTATAAGCATTTTCCAGGGCTCATAATAGCAACCTGTCAATGGCCAATATGCAGGTTAAATTTTACTACTGGCAGGCAAAAACAATTTTGAACTTCAATTGAAATGAAAAATAAAACAGCTGGGGAAATTTTGCTCCACCAAAATTATTTGTCCTGCCAAAAACAAAAAACTGGCCATTTTTATTTTCTATTTTGAGTCCTGATTTTGTTACAAAAGACTGCAGGATTCTAAGTGCTTGGAGATCCAGACTGCTCCATTTTCATCTATTTTCACTTGCCGTAATTATCATAAGTAATAAGTTATTGACTGGCCTTTTTTCTCCAGGGCTGTAGAGGACAAAAATGTTGGACCATTGATCAAAACAATCATGACAAGGTGTATCCATTGCACCAGATGTATCAGGTGATTATTAAATCATTTTTAGTTTTGTCTTTCGACAGGGGGTTATAAATCTAGAAACTGTAGATCAAATGTGAGAAAGATTGTTTCATCCAATATCCAAGCTCTGAGAAGTGGGTTTAAAAAACCAGGGTGCAGCCATTAATAAATCTAGGAGAAAATCAAAGCATTACATTTACATTCTTTAACCTTCAATAAACATTTTGCTTTGGAATCTGTCTCCAGATTTGCCAGTGAAATAGCAGGTGTTGATGAGTTAGGTACAACAGGACGTGGCAGTGACATGCAAGTTGGGACATATATTGAGAAGATGTTCAAGTCAGAACTTTCAGGGAATGTTATAGGTAACTGTCTTTTGTGTGTTGGGATGTCCTGTAAACATCAGAGAATGGTGACATTATGAAATACCAAACACAGTTCTCTTATTATTTTTATGGAAATTGCCTCACATTTGAGCATAAAAACAGTGAATAATGATTAGCAAACATTAAACATCAGTCAACACTGGTGTTTTGCAATGCAAGCACACTTATAAAACACAGTCACACATTTATGTTTGTTCACTTTTTCCCTTTGATTTTTTGAACATGTGCCAAATGATACATTATTGATTTTACATGTTCTCACCAGATCTTTGTCCAGTTGGTGCTTTAACATCTAAGCCATATGCCTTTGTTGCAAGGCCATGGGAGTTAAGGTAGGATTTCTTCCCCTTTATTTCAACAGTGGATATAATTTCCCTCATACAGTGTCACCATTTCTATGGCACCACTTCTATACTGCTTTCCCCACTATACATTCTCCAACAAATACATATACAATGTACTTGGTCACATGACTCTTGATCTCATCTCTCTATAACTTTGTATATGACTTCTGTAACTTCATTTCTATAACTATTGGTAGGTCATCTGACTCCATAATACCTGGAATTAATGCCAGGAAATCCAAGACAGGGACTTTTAACTTTCACTTGACCATCCCAGATATTCTTAAGTAATGAAAACACAAGTGACTAACCGTCACTGACCATCTGCTCTCTTACCGGTGAATAAAATTTTCATTTCACTCTACAGGAAAACAGATTCAATAGATGTTTTAGATGCTGTGGGTAGCAATATAGTTGTGAATCATAGGAGTGGTGAGATAATGAGAATCCTACCAAGATTAAATGAGGTATGAATCTCTATTATACAAAATATATTGCATTGATGTATTGTTCCTTTTGGGGTGTTCATGCTTTTGGTTTTGCTCTCGTTCACAACTTTCATTCACAAATTCCTCCCATAGGATATCAATGAGGAATGGATTTCTGACAAAACAAGGTTGGTAGTATATAGTAATTAAAGAATTTCCTTGTATTATATAGATATCAAAGAAATATCAGGATTTCTCCTGTTTCTAAACCTTTGTACACAGTGAAGATATCATTTTTATCCTTCACATGTAAAGATATCACTGTTGCCATGACTACCCTTAATTCAACCAATCACAAATGGCCTTAAAAATCTTCCTTGACTCTGGATATTTCATTGATATTTATTAACAGAACATTACATGGCCACTTGGAGATACAAATTTTATCTTCTTGTGTTGAATATCTCTCCCCTGTTCGCTGTGCATACTTGTGAGAGATATCATCAACACTGGAAGATAAAATTTGTATCCCCGTATCTTCTATATATGTGATTTTTTATTTTTTGTTTTTTTATTTTTACTCAAATTAAACTTTCCCAACATCAGGTTTGCATATGATGGACTAAAACGCCAGCGACTGACCACACCCATGATCAAAGATGGGCTTGACAACCTTGTCCCTTGCACTTGGGAAGATGCTTTGGTATCAGTTGCCCAGAAAATGAACTCATTGAAGGGTGAAGAGATGGCAGCAGTAGTTGGTGGTATGGTTGATGCAGAGGCATTAGTAGCTCTGAAAGATCTGTTCAACAGGTTTAACAGTGAGGGGCTTTACACTGAAGAAGGCTTCCCTACAAAAGGATCAAGGTATGTGCTGCTTTGCATTGCAAAAGATATAAATTTTCTAAAATAAGTTCAAATAAATTTTGTAATTCTGGAAGATTCCTATCCCTCACCCCTGAAGAGGGGTTATCTTAACTACTACCATTTTCGAGCTACCATGAATGGCAAACTTTTTACCGCATTTGTTCAAGTGTGGAACTTGTCAGTTTGTCTAGACAAATGGCCGTGTTTGTCACACGATCAATTAACGTTGGGACCTTGAACATGTCAAGTTTGATGGCTTCAAACTTACATGTTTTGCACTTGCGACAACAGGTTTAGAAACGTTTAATATAGCTATTGTATAGCTATTGTGAGCTAGAGCAGATTCCATATGACTGTGAAAAGCTTGCCGTATGATCACAGTCATGACACAGTCAAGCATGGCAAAATTTTAGAAAACATCATGTCATGGCAGGGCATGCTTATGGCACCAACTGTGCCATGAGCTTTTCACAGTCATGCATAATCTTCTCTACACACCATACAGGGGTCATGGCCCCCCTTTTTATTTTTACTTAAGTGGTATTTTCATACTGTACCTGCAAACTTGGTGCAATCAGTTTTCTGGCCCCCTTTCTCAGATTCCTTGATCAGCCCCTCCCAACTACATTGTACAGTATACATAAATAATCAAATTGTTGAGCTTGACAAGACCTAACATCAGTTATTCTAAGCTTATCTGCAGCTCCACTGTAATGTTTCTAGGGTATGAAGTAGATAAGACACCCCATTTCCAAATAATTATAAAATACCAGTAAAAAAGTAATGTGTAGAAACAATGGATGTGTAGAAATGATCTGAAGTGTTGGTTTTGTTTTTGTTCTACAGCACTGATTTCAGATCCAGCTATATCATGAATACCACTATTGCTGGCATTGAGGTAAGGTTCTTTCTGGCCCTTTATGAATATTAAATTGAGAACCTTAAAAACTTCAAACTTTCTTCTCACTGCTGCCAGGATGCTGATGTCTTGCTTATAGTTGGCTCTAACCCAAGATATGAGGCTCCATTAATCAATGCCCGCATTCGCAAAAGGTTAGTACCATACTTTTTACTGCTTTCTTAGTAACTTATTCCATCATGGTGGTTGTTGCTATGTCTGACTATCCAAACAAAGGCAGCTGGAAAGTTGCACATCTTGGAGTGTGATCAAAAACATGTTGTATGTTGTATATCATTAAAATCAAGCCATAGTGAACTAATTTTTTAAAGATATCATGAATCCTGGCTGCAATTTCCACATTTTCAACATGTCGTATGTGTTGTGGGATTTTTAATTTAAAATATGAAATCAAGTAATGCAAGAAAGAAGACTTTATGAAAACAGGCAGTTTATTATTGTGTTAATTGGACAAGATGTATTCCACTGGGGAAACTAGAGATACAGTGATTGGGTGGCTGTTTTTTAGTCAGTCCAGTGGAGGGTTTTCTGTGTAGATTGTTTCCCATAAATTGTCCAAGTACCCATTTTATTTTCTATAAAATGCATCTTCTTTAATTTATTATTGTTGTGCTATTCATTTCTCAGCTGGATGCATAATGATCTTCAAGTAGGCCTTGTTGGAATGAAGGTGGACTTAACATATGATTATGATGTAAGTTAGTATTATTATTTATATTGGTTTTGGTATTTGACATGATTTTGGTAGACAAACAATGGACAGTTGGCTGATACCTAACCAATAATCCACTGACACCTAGTGCATGACTGACAAACCACCATTACATTTAAAGGGCCACTTATATCAAGAAGTCTGTAGTCTCCTAGTGTGCAAGGATGGCAATGTCTTTTTATGTATAGTCCCCAGTATTTTGTAGGGTAGTGAATAAGTATTTTAAAATTGCTTGATTTTGATTGCTTACTTATCCTATTTGTCTTATCTCTTGGTAGCATGTTGGCGAAACAGCAGAAGTCTTACAGGACATCTTGTCAGGAAAACATCCCTTCTCTAAGACCCTAGTCAACAGCAAAAGACCCATTATTCTAGTGGGTAACCAATGCCTGCAGGGAACAGATGGTGATGCTATTCTTGCTCTTGTCTCTGAGATGTCTGAAAAGCTTAAAGGTCGACAAGGAGCAGACCCTGAATGGAGGGTATTGAATGTTATGCACAGAGTAAGTTATGAACTGTAGGGATGATATCACAAAATCATTTTAGCCAACACTTTGTTGCATTAAATAAAGTGTGCTGTGTAATTCAGTGCTAAAGCTTGATATCATGGCTTTTGATGATGAAAAAAATCATGGAAATTGTCAGGTTTAGACCAAACCTATTAAGTTATCAGTATTACAGTGTGTAGTAATTCTGAAGCAAAACTATTGGTCATTGTAATCTATAGGTACTACCATATAGTAAGTGGATGGAAAGTAGTTGAATCAGAATATACATGAAACTATATACAGTTCTGAATAGTGATAATACATACCTCTTATTAACTGAGCAGGAGGGCTCTTACTGAGTTTTTTCCCCACTGTCTTGTGGCCCAAGCTAGTAGTGTATGGGCCTTAAAAAAGTGGAAAAACAAGAGGTTCCATGACTCATGTATGGACCGAGCAAGCAAGGGTAATAAGATGTTTATTACATGGCAAGGTGAACACAAAAATAAGGTTGGTGGTCCGTATTGTAAGTTATGGACTGCAAATTGGCCAATGACAGTGTGAGAAATTACCTTACCATATAATAATACAACAGTATTTCTAAACATAATTTTATTTAAGGTTTTGTTGACTATTTCATATCCTTTCATCAGGTTGCAAGTCAAGTAGCAGCTCTTGACATTGGTTACAAACCTGGTGCTAAAAACATGACTGAAAGACCCAAACTTCTTTTCCTTCTTGGTTCTGTAAGTACATGACATTTAGTTCATTCTCTACTAGCTATCAATCTTTACCAGTTTTGCTTGTGCTCATTTTCCCCACCTTTTCTACACAGGATGAAGGTACTGTTAAACGTGAAGATTTACCAAAGGATTGTTTTGTCGTTTACCAAGGTATGTCATGTTTTATATTACCCTTGTTGTAGTCCCTTTCTTCAACATTTGCTACTCTATTTTAATCATAGCAAGGGATGTGGTATAGGGAGGGTGGTTGTGCATGGGTGGGTGGTGGGGTCGAAAAACATTTCATGACCCCCTCCTCCCTCTGTGGAAAGTACAAATTACATAAGCTCTGCTACAACCTCCAAGACTACAGTCCTACTTTCAGCCTCACACCTCTGCAACTTAACCCCCCTACAAGACTTCTCATAACCTAACTCCACACCATAATAAATGAAAACCCCCCTAATCTCCTGGAACTGACCAACATATGTTTTCTCCTTTTATTTGCAAATGCTTTTTATAAATTAGTTTCACAGTGATGTGATAATCTTGAAGGTAGATACGACATACTTGAAACCTCTCTGTCGATCATCCCTGGAGATGAGCTGTAAGCTATCTTGGGCACTTGCTGTGTAAGATGTTATAATGTTGTTTTCTTCCTCATAAGGTCACCATGGAGACCATGGTGCTCATATGGCTGATGTTGTATTACCTGGAGCAGCGTACACAGAGAAGACAGCGACATATGTTAACACAGAGGGACGTGCCCAACAAACCAGGTATGACTGAACAATGGGTGGTATGGTGATAAGATAACATAAAACTCAAGAACAAATGCGGCTCCAGATTTATTTCTTTTCTATCTCTTCTGTTGCTTTGACACTTCACCAGTTGCAATAATCAGCTCTTCCCACTCCATTTTTTCTGGAACTCCGCGATTGTTTCACCCAATTTTTTTCTGAAATTCAGCGATTGTTTGTCACATAATCACACTGTGATAATTGAGTGTTGTGTAAGATACCAAACGGAATACGATTGACTCGCACGAAGTTACAGCAGCGAGGCAGCAACTGTAGTGTTAATAAACAGCGACGCCTCAGTTAGATCATCTTTTATATCTTCATCATGAACCTAACATAATGCATTTTATATTCCTAACCTTCAGGCGTGCAGTAACCCCACCCGTCTATGCACGAGATGACTGGAAGATTATCAGAGCGCTATCAGAGGTTAGTCATTGGACAAAAGCTTTGAGTCGCAACCAAGTATACTGACAAGACTATTATTGTCTTAGATTGCAGGTCAGGCGTTGCCGTATGACACCCCTGAGGAAATCAGAAGAAGATTGACCGAGGTGTCACCCAACTTAACTCGTTACGGCGATGTGGAGAAGGCGAACTTTTTTAGTCTAGCACAAGCCTTAATTCAGGTTCGTGTTTGCTGGTGTTAGTCTGTCATCACTGCAACCAGGTTTTATGCGCTGACTATTGCTTTGACATTTCGTTCAGGAGCCTTTCAGATCATTGTACGGGGAGTATATTTTGATCTTGTTATGATAAAAACTATGCTAATGAGACTGCGACTATTTAGGCCAAGAAAAGGCGCGTGCTGCCTCTGTATTGCTGTCAAAAATCATGTTATCATCGAGATCATAACTTAGTATACGTTAGAGTGGTTTTCGTACGAGTAGGAGAGATAAGGTATGCTGACTTACGGCACGTACGCGGTACGGTATGCACTAACATTGAAATGGCTTTCCATTTGCTTTTGAATCATCCAATCACAACGCGTAGTTAAGCAGGCTACGTTAGAGCGAATTTCGTACGAGAAGTAAACGATACGGCGAATTCGTAGTCGTAACTGTAACTACCCGTTGTGATTGGATGAACTACACCAAAATAATGTAGCTATACCATTACCGTAACTAAGCGTTGTCATTGGATGATTCACAGGAAAACACTCAGGGAAGCCATTTCAGTGTTACTGCATACGGTACTGCGTGCGTGCTGTAAGTCAGTACAGTATTTTCCCCACTCATCGATAGTCATTCTTATGGAAAGCCATGTCAGTGTTACGGCATACCGTACCTTGTACGTGTCTATGTCAGTCGTACGTTTTCCACTCATACGAAAATCACTCTATTCACATCTATGTACACGCTTGAAACAAGCAAAAATAAGCTCAAGGTACTTGTGATTTTTTGCAGGGAAGCAAAGCGCATACAAGTAAAACACCTCTAAAACCAACCATGGTTGAACTGAAGGACTTCTACATGACAGATCCAGTCAGCAGAGCCTCTCAGACAATGGCAAAGTGTGTAACTGCAGTACAGACCATGAAATAGCTACTACCAAATACGAGAAATGTTATTTTGTTTCAAAATTGATCCTAGAAGACGGGATAAGAACTACTTATACTTTTCAACATTTCGTTGTATTTTTCAACTGAGTCGAAATGAAGATCGGTTATATCGTCGGTTTTCGAGTACATGATCTTTTGCAGTAGATTTGATAAGCTATCAGGGATATATGTACCATGTACCACAGGCATAGTTAGTGTGTCTGTCCCTCGACTTGTATAATATAATGATTAGTAACTTTGATGTGTTGTCTTTTTTTACTTTTTGAACTGCTTCTACGGCTATTCAACAGTAAATCAGATTGGTAATTATTCGAATGCATCGCTGAGCAACCAATCGAATGTGAATCATGTTTTCAGTCAATGGATTATTAATCTCAACAGAAACCAGTCGAATGCAAACCGCATCGTAATCAAAAGCCTTTCCAGAGTTCAAAGAAAGACTTGGCACAAACTCTATCTCGTCCCCAAAATCAATCCCATTATTCCAATGCAAGATGGCGGCGATCTTGTCTCCAAATGCAGCCCCACAAGTCTGTGTGGCACGAGTTCGTTTCTAGTCCTCCGTTGACTTTTGGTAAGGCAAATTGTGAATCACGTGGACACCCAATCGGATGCAAATAACTTCGGCAACTGTTCGAATGCAAACAGTTCAGAAACCATGTAAATGTACAAGAAATCGACTACACTTGAATGCACGTCACATCAGTAGCTGGTATATTACAAACCATGGAGAACGTGGACCTTTCTTCCTTCTCTTCTCACCTCAATCTCTTTTCGCTTCATCCTGTATCTCGTTTACAATCCAAGAACAACCAAGCTAGGATCAAAAAATAACTTTAAATTTGGTTTATTTATTAAAAGCGGCGCTCACGACACATTGCATTTCCAATAATGCTTTGCAAACCAGAGTTTTCGCGCTCGCGCGCGTAATGAGGAATTAGAGGTGACGTCAAAGGCGCTCAATTACCTCTGATTGGTGTCAACTAAAAAGAACAAGGTCTGCAAGGCGAGAGGAAAATATGTAAGACCCAGTGGCCTAGCGTCACTAGGGGGTCCTTACGGACCACCATTTTCTTATTCCTCGCTCGTTCCAGCTAGGAATGTCGGCAAAGTATTTGAATCAGACGAGGTGTCCCGACTGCGGGCTTTTCTTGCCTTGCCACTGTAAGATAGAGAAAAAGGACTTCTATGGTGTAGAACATCATGAGGAAGTGTTGGAAGAACCTGTTGTTATATTGCATAAGAGACAGAAGAGATTCTCCTATCCTATGCCAGGTATGTAATGCATGAAAATTATCAACCGTGATGTATCGATGCGACGTTGCCTGTGACGTTGCCCTGGGATTTTAGCGACTTTCACTGCAGTATCGCATAGAATCTTATGATATTATTATAGACGCTATGAGATTCAAGGAAAATTCATTGGAGGACGAGGGAATTCCACGTTGAATTTCACTCGAAA